>JARYHS010010159.1:0-17999 GCA_031002005.1 Vandiemenella viatica
ACACAGCTACCCACTCTGTGTCGGTAAACATCACAGGCGTGTGTAGTGGAGCGCTGTTGTCAGTGGTTTGCAGCAGCGTTGCGCACCCCTTCAGTTTTTTTTTAAACTGCTTTACGTCTCTCAACAGTGACGTCTTTAGAGACGGGAAAGGATGGGGGCAAGGAATGGGAAGGAATTGGGCCATGGCCTTTTGAAGGAAGCATCCCGGCATTTGGCTGGAGTGATTTGGGAAACCATGGAAAACCCAAATCTGGATGCCCGGACGGGGATGCTAACCGCCGTCCTCCCGAATGCGAGGCCAGAACGCTATCCGTTACACCACCACGCTCGGTCCCCTTCTGTTGCTGTAAAGTGCTCTGTGCCAAACGACACTAGGCAACGTGGTTGGGAGGTGGTGGCGAGGTAAGCCAGGGCTAACATGCGGCGCACGCTCGTCCCTACACATCGGCTAATGAGGTCCCGTCCCGTCCCGCCTCTGTTAAAAGAGATCGTGGGAACGCGGCTTTATGTGTGAAGGAGCAAATAATATGACATTACCGATATGCTGTTATATGCTGAGACACTTTTTCTTGTTTATACTCGCATTTTCTTGTGGAAACCTACACTTGGAGAAAACAGTTGGCGCTTGAACACGAAGTCGGCCTTTTGGAAATGATGACCACGTGTCAAATTGAGCGCGCGTGTTCAGAACAAGGGTTTGTGTTAATTTTCTTCATGCATCGTTTCTGATTGGTGCCTCTGTTTTATGTAACATTTTAGAGTTACTTGGGGAATATAACTTTTCTTCTCTTCGAAACACGGTCGCCTTTTCATCTTTTTAAGTACGATATAGGAATTATTTGATTAATGAAATATTCGTAATCCACTCAGCATAAATTTAATTCAGTTCATAATTATTTTTCAGTGTTCCGCCAGCACCAGCCGAAACTACGCCGATAACATCTATTTCGGACTTCCTTCTGAGGTTGCAGTTCAATACTACGACTGAGCAATATCTCTCTCAGCAACTAACACATAAAACAACAAACGCATGAAACAAAGGTTCAAAGAATGGATATACGAGCATGCTTGCGTAACAAAGACTTATAAGTACATGATCGCCACAAGTTACTTTGGTTTGTTAATACAGTGCGACGAATACAAGAGTTACTTTATTTCGTCAATACAGTGCGACAAATACCACATTGCTGTTTGTGAGGTGCAGAACACATTAGGAGAAGATCGGACGACGCTACACTACACATCGAAGACTGCAATCATACGGCAATTACAAAGAACTTTTATCGGCTAGGATAAACTGAGTCATCAAGGAACTGCACTGAGGAACCCGTAAGCGATACCCGTGATTCACATCACAGAGGAAGAACTCGTGCTTTCTGACTGTCAGTTGAGCTAGCCGCAATTTTCTAAACGGTCTGCAATGTCAATTTCCTTTAATCAATGTTTCTGTACGTGAATAATATGTTAAAATTATTGTATAATCAATATTACCTTCGCTTGTTTTTCTAATGATAATAAATGTAAGTTGCATTGCCTTGAAAGTAATGGTATCTAGTTTTGATGATTATAATTCCCATGAGAATAATTATATTAGTAAAATAGATTTCTTAGGAAAATTTTGGAAACATCTCTTCCATGGCACCCAGGCAGTATACTAGAATAGAAATGATATGCAAAATTTTAATAAATTGAGAATAATAATAACAGGTGGCGACAATCCTTACGCCGGGTACGCCAGGGTGTGTCTATTAAGGAAAAAAAAGGGGGGGCATAAAGCTTCACTGGCCTACGTGTATTTGGGGGGGGGCTGCGAGCCAAGCTGCGTAGCTTCTTATTCATTTTAACTGTCACAGTTAAAATAGAATACAGAATACCCAACATCAGGTGGATATTACATTCCGTCTGTTGATTATCTCCGTATTTTAGATACACTATATACCAACAGACAGTGCCACGCGTGTGTGTGACGAAGTCTAGTGTTCGGATGGCGCATTTCAAATAGCCGACACGCATTACAAGCCGAAAAATACTAGGCACGCCGCACGCGGTAACTAGACTCAAAACCACTTAAGCATCCACACTCCAACTTGCTGTGGTACTACCGTTAGACGCCCTCGCCCATTCACACTCCAACAGAGGATACGGCAAGATATTCCAATCAGTCGATTTCAGTCGTATTTTCTCGCGACACAGAAATGTCCTCATCAACCTTTATTTCAAGCAGAATGAAAAGAAAAATTTCACATCTTTGTCTTCTTTCCATAGCTTTAGAGAAAAAGAAAGTGTAGATCAAGAATTTTAAACACGGTCTGGTAAGAGAAAATAGCACAAAATGTCTTCTGAAATTAATAGGGGGAGAGGGGGGGGGCAACAGACAGCCGAGTGACGAGAAAGCGCACCATTTCGAATTCCCAGTTTGCAAAACTGTAACTATTATATCGTAATCAGAACATGATTTGGGAAATAAGCGGAGATACGCAGCTGCATACCGTAAGTGACGAATATAAATAGTAGATAAATATCAATCATATACAATATTTCATATACATAATCGCCTAATGATGTCTGTAAAACTGCTTATAAAACTTTAATGCAGATTCGTCGCTGATCACGCCTCTATAGAGGCCATCAAACGTACGATATGTGTTAAATTCATTTTTATTAATTGAAACATTTATTCTAATGAATATCACACACAACGTTAGACTCATCCATTCCACAGACTTATCATTTTCCTGGCTCTTTTATCGTCGTTCCTATGTGCGTCACAAGTCTTTTAAAATATTTTTATACCTAGTGTTTCGGTAATGAGCTAATGTTTCTCGACTGAACTTTCTAATGCATTCATACGAATGCATTGTTATTATTACTCCGCTGTTCTGTATGTAGAGCATGTAAAATTTGGTTTTCATTAAAAAAAAAAGCATTATGAACAGTGTAACAGCCCTCAAATCTAAAATTAAATGGAATTGTATTATATGAAGCACTTTTAGTAAGCTAGAGTTTGGTTGAATATGGTATTGTACGTTTGATTTTTAATTAACTGAAAATCAGAGTAAATAGACTTTTTTAAAAAAATAAAAGAAATTATTTATAGGGCATTTAATATGTTTAAGGAAGAATTATGCAAGAGAATTGCTTAAATGTTTGTAATTGTAAGTATTAAGGCAAGTTACGATGTCTAAAGGATAATTTTTTACAGTTTAAAATGGTTTCTGTAAATATTTTTGTGTTTAAGTATCCTTAATTTACATTTCTGACCACTTTGTAATGACTGTAAGTGTTTATGAATTAATTTTGATTGTTTTTAATATGTTTCAATTGTTTAAGTATTGTTAATGTTCGAGAAATATCTGTCGCAATCTTTTGAAGTGTTCTAGAAATTTCGATGTAGCTCATATGGTATAAAGCAAACATCCGAGGACAGAGAAACAGTTTATACAGATTCAATATACGACGGCGAAGGAATGTATTGTCTGTGGATGGAGTGTTGTATGCAATCTCTGGATTGTATGTATGCTTGTAAACAGTATCGTTGACGTCGTGTTTATGAAAACTAAAAGCAAGTTTAAACTGAATTATGTGGTGGACTGGCTATTTATATATTAATTAAACCACGAACAATCTAATAGTAGGTTAAGGCAAACTTAGTAAACCATCTATTGATTACCAACATCAATTTCACAAGGAATCTTTAATTTAATTTTTAGTTGTTTAAGGAGTTGCTGTTGACCGATGTTGTGAGATTAGCGATGCGAAGTAAAGAAAGTGAATATTGGGTGGGAGGTTCTGCTGATCAACATGGGTTAATTATTTCGGGAGGTGCCGTCCTCACCACCTGCCAGTAATTAACGAGTTTCCAACACGACACAACCAGCACTAATGGACGCCCCACCATCCTCCCCATACACAGACGTTAGAGGTAAAAAGTTGTGCCCCACTTATTAGTGGAGTCTCAATTTAACATGAACAGAATCAGAACATATTTTTTAATTTCCAGCTAAAAACTCGGAATAGGAATAGACGCAGGGTACAGCTGTAATTAGGAAAATGTAAATCTCTATGTCAACAATAGCATGTTGCAAAAGAGTGTCTCTTAAAATAATTCAGTGTTTATCTTACATTATTCTGAAACGTTGAGTGTGTCAATTTCCAGGTGCAGTCTAACACTGTAAGTGTCACAGGACTGAGCGTGCTGGGTAAGTGGTAACGCTCTGGCCTCGCATTCGGGAGAACGCGGTTTCGATTGCCCGTTAGGGCATCCAGATTTGGATTTTCCATTCAAAAAGGCCATGACCGAATTCCTTCCAATTCCTTGCCTCATCCTTTCCCACCCCTAATGACTTCGCCGTCAACAAGGCGTACACCCATCAGGTTAAAAAAAAAAAAAAAAAAAAGTGTCGCAGGTACAGGATGATTCCGTGATGATGTTACAAACATTCATGGATGATGGAGAAGGAGAAATGTATGAATTTGAGGTAAGGGACCTTGGTCCTGAAACGACGGAGTCAAAAGTTATAAGTGAAAATCATTTTGATACTTCTGATAGTGACCAGTGTTTATCAGAGACACATTACCCAGTATCTGGAACATGTCCCACTTGTTATTAGTCAACAGATATGACATGACCTCACTTTGGACTGAGAGGTCGTAAACATCTGGATCAGATACTCCCAGGAAATGGATAGGCAGAGGGGTATTGTTCCGTGGCCAGCGAGTTCACTTCTGGAACTTGTAAACGGAATTCATTATTACTGTACCGTAGACTTAGGATTTTTAGTATCTCTGACATCAAGTTACGTGCGCCGTTACTAGTCCATCAACAGGGGAAATTATCTGAGGATATTGTTGAGTATTCACCGGGTATTCTGTACCTCATGATCAAGGTTAGGAAGTTGATGGTAGGTGAACAGTTAACGTTCTGGCCTCGTATTCGGGAGGACGCGGATTCGAATCCTCGTCCGCGCATCCAGATTTGGGTTTTCCATGGTTTCCCAAATCACTCCAGGCGAATGCCGGGATGCTTCCTTCAAAAAGGCCATGGCCCAATTCATTCCCGTTCCTTGTCCCCAGTCCCATCCCGCCTCTAATGACCTTAGCCGTCGACGAGGTGTAAAGCAATAAAAAAAATCTGAAGTTGGGGTCCTTAGTATGAGCGATGCATGACGCTAAGACAGAACTTGAGTAGATTTTTCCTTTAACTTTCGACTCAATCGTTTCCGGACTAGGATCCCTTACCTTACCTCAAATTGTTACATTTAGCATTCACCATCATCCCTGAAAGATTGTAGCAATATCATGAAATCAGCCTGTTCTACGAAAGTCAAAGATCAAAAGTTAGTAACATGATATCAAAAAGAGCACGAAGTAGCTGTGGCTTTGCCATATCACCTACTGTTCATAATGATGTCCAGTGCTTCGAGCCCTGGAAGTTAAAAAAAATAAAAAAATAAAAAATCCTTCATCCGGTATTCGGGCAGGGTGTTGGTGCACAATTTCTCCTATCGAGATTATGTACGTACTAAAGGCTCATGTTAAATCGTAAGCATCTATCTATTGTGCATGGAATGGAAACGTCTCTGTTAATTCAAGTGGATACCTCTGGTGTAGTGTTTTCTGGACTGTGAGTGTTTTTAGCAATGGGTGGAGCTGAGACATTTTCTATGATTATATCAGAGATATGTGGAAAGTTTTCAATTTTGTCTCTCCCATGCTTGTTGTGGATTGAGAGCTGTAACCCGCTTCAGAAGCTAAATCAACATTTGCATTCGTCTCAGTTTCCCCCATAGTTCGTTGATGCATTGCCTCCGAATTTAATTCGTTCATGATCTCACTACTTCCCGAAATTACAGATATGTTTTCTATTAAAATCAATTCCGGATCTCAGCTTCATGAACTAACAAAAGTAAATGAGAATACGAATATTTTCGCAACTGATACAAAGATAACGGAACACACAAAACAACGTAATATAAACGTAGATCGGAAATTTTGACAAATAAGCTTGCGATTCATCAGATAAATCGGAAATATAAAAATTTAGTCAATTTTTTGCACCACAAAATAAATCAAAAATTACCAAGGACAGATAGATCACATCATCACAAATCAAAGTCAACGCTGTCATGGATACAACAAAAAAATGCGTGCGGACAGAACCATTGCACAGATTAACCATAAAAATAACATGGAGTACTGAAAAAACTCCCATCATTTATACAAGTATTTTTTATCTTATTTGAGGATTTTAAAATAATCCAACAAATATGAACACATAAGCACAAATAAATTTTAAGACAATCCAAAACAAACTATTTAAAATATGAAAATTAGCCAAAATTAAAACAGTGTGTACTATTGGTTCAAAAATCATTGAGATATTTTAATCCGTTGATTAATAAATCGAATCCAAACGTTGGGCTAGCCAATTGTAGCGGATTGGTAGGTTGGGCAGATTAATTGCTTACCTTGCATGATTTATAATCGCCACCTTCCACTACCTTATGCAAAGCACATATATTAATTTCAGGAAACAGAGGTGAAACCATTACTTCTGTTATTAATATTTGAAAGATCCTAAAATATTGGTTTATTTGGTACTCATTACTGCTTACAGACAGAGGTATATTTACCATTAATCTTAAACATCTGTCTATGCAAAATAAAGTTCAACGCAATACCTTGTCTTACAGGTGCAACATAGCAAACAAACAATTATCGTTAATTGAAGCTAAGAAATTGCAATACATGTACATTACAAAGAGTTACAAATTCCATATGCAACTGAAGCAAAAACTCTCTTATACATAACGAGAGCGATTCTTGTATGACAATGATAACAAGAAAACATCAGATTTAACTGGATTACATAGGGCGCCAGGGAGTTAATTTGTTCCCACAAATAATAGTCATTGAAAGTTTCCAAACATGGAAATCAGTCTTTCAATTCAAACTGGATAACGAAAACCAAAAAGCACTCGGCTTTTAGAGACAACTAGCTCAGGAATTAATGTCCGGCGGCATAAGAACTCACACTCATCAGACCGTTAAAGGGCTATCTCAATGATTCGTCTGAGTACACACTGTTTCTGGAGGTATAATTACCGTGTCTGTCTGGCTGCACGCAGCGTCGTAACAAGAGCGCTGTCGACTCTCAACGGCGCACCATCCAGGTAATGCTAGGCACTTGTCACGTCAACCAACACAAGTGACAACATCGATCGGACTAGGCGCTCAGTCATCGAAGCCTCCAGAACGAAATCATTCGCAGTACTCTGGCAGGCAGTTGCCAGCGCGATAGTTCTGGACGGAATGACCTATTCTCGCCCCTCAGAGCTCGTCTCTCCTTCTCCTCGGCGAGTATAATGAAAAACACAAAATTTGTAATATTTCCAACCACGTGAGGAAATAACCACATCGGATTGGCTTCGCAAAAGTCTCCCCTCTATGCTGGCTAATACATGGCCTCTTATTTGCTAAGAGTCCTCGGGTTTTGTCGGGATTGTTCGGGAGGATATGTAGAAATTTTCTCACGATACCGAGTGAACGGGGCATCTACGGATCCCTTCCGCAAAATTCCCCAGCCTTTCTCAACAGTACCAGTGTCAGAGATAATCCTCTCATTGTCTCGTCCTACCGGACACTTCCGGCTCAGTCAGAGTGTCGCTTAAGGTAGCCACACACGTGGAGGCCGGGCCGCAGGGGAAACGGACCGCAGGGATTTCATCGAAGTGGCGCTGCACACACACGGGGGGTTAAAATCCTCAAGGGTTTCTCAGTCTCAGAGTTGGTTTCACGATGGCAGCATCCGATGATGTTCACGCATTGGCTGCTGTTACGATTTTCTTTATTGAATCTGTCACAGTGCTTGCTACCTCTCTCTAAGCTGCCTAGTAAAACTTGAAGCAGCCTTTTTCTGTAGTTCCATATCTTCATAAAAGCTTCCTATCATATTTCAAAAATTTGCCTCGGTTAACCAGGTGGCTCGAATATTCGGAACTCGGATAACCGGACTTTTACTGTAATTGATTTATTCCCATTCCTAAATACATCAACAACATAAAATTAAGTTTAAATGACATAAAAACTAAATTAAAATAATATTAGTTTAAAATCATGTTGTAATTAATATAGTTGATCATGTGATGTAAACTCAAATTCAAATCACATAACATCATTTGCATTATAATTTGATAGAACAATTGCTGCTGTGTCGTTGTTTTGAGGTAATTTATCAAAATCTGCTGATGGTTTATAATGATCCTGCTGGTGTTGCTTGAAAAGGTTGTGGGCTGAGACTATTCGATGAGGTTCCTGGATAAAAAATATCCAGAACTGCTGCCTGCAGAATAGTACAGGCCAGAAGTAGGTAACCATTGCTCACTGTAAGACATTCCTAAACAGCCCATTTCGATTTGAAGCAGGGTGTCATTAATTATTTTTTCTGCTATTAGCATTTGATTGGTCGGAAGGCCACGTAATTTTATGGCAACGGTTTTGCTAACAACGTCAAAGTGATCTTCTTGCAGCCGGTTTTTTTTTTTTAATGTTCTTCAGCAAATCACTTCGCAAAGATTCATTTCCTGATGGTTTAATGTTGCTGTTTTTTTTTTTAATATTGATTCTTTTTATTTTTTTGCATTTGGTTCATTCTCCTTCAATATTTATGCCAGCTTGGCGTAGGTAGCTTCTCGTTTGTTTGTGTCGTTGTATTCCTGGTACTTCAATTCCTATAGACAGGGCTCACTATCATACATATTTATAAACACGGAACATCACCAAACGGAACATTAGAAACAAAACAGAGAAACAAAGTCGCAACACATGCAGGCACTCACAAGAAATCCCGGAAGGCCGACTGACCGCAGGACACACGCTGAGCTTCTCACCCTCCCTCCCGGCCTTCGAGGAAATGAAGAATTTTTTTTCGGCAGGGATTTGGCCGCACTAGGGTGCGGCCACGGCCTCAAGCAAGTGCCCACACACGTGCGGGATCCCGCAAGGCCGTGACCCTTGCGTCCAAATCCCTTGGGTTTCCCGCACGTGTGTGGCGGCCTTTACGCTAACACAACCCTTAGCTAGACGCGGATTTCTGTCTCCAACTCAAGAAAAGAATATCTATTTATTTCTTATTTATATTAAATCAAACAATAATTAATTTACATTGTACGAGATGACCCATCTAGTCATCTCGCTACAGAACTGAAAGTTAAATTTGTCGGGAAGTCTGGTGTCTTTCTGAAATGCAGGCAGGATTAGACTCTTATTTTATTTGGTGACATGTAGAGTACCTAAAAATTTTGTTTGAATTATTTGTCTACGTATCTGTTTGTGCTCAACGGAATACATATTTCTCTGAAATTTGAAAGTTCATCAGTAGAATGATGGCGGGATTGCGACGATGTGATATACGCACGGACGGTGGAAGTTGATGAAACATAAAGGGATTCGTTTTTGTCAATTTGGCTATGAATCTCATTATATCAAAAACCTAAGTAGAGAGTAAAAGTTTCACCGACTAGTAGATGTAACTTTAGCAATGCCACCCGAATAAGTAAGTACTTATTGGTACTGTAATTTTAAATAAATCAGATCTACCTGGGTGGAGAGAAGAATCATTTATTTAATTCATTTAGTCAATTAATTGATTATGATATTAGATTAATGTCATGAGGGCTTATATTACAAATTAACCAGAAGGAACGTTTAAGGTCTTACAATGTATTATGTGCTCAAAAATACATATACTGAAGAATCAAACAAACTTTTTTAGGCATGCATATGCAAACACAGAGATATGTAAACACTCAGAGTACGCGCTGCGGTCGGCAACGCCTATATAAGACAACGGGTGTCTGGCGCGGGTGTTAGATCGATTACTGTTGTTACAATGGCAGGTTATAACGATTTAAGTGAATTTGAACGTGGTGTTACAGTCGGTTCGCGTGAGATGGGACACAGTGTCTCCGAGGTAGCGAAGAGGTGGGGATTTTTCGCGTACGACCATTTCACGAGTGCACCGTGAATATCGGGAATTCGGTAAAACATCAAATCTCCGGCATCGCTGCGGCCGGAAAAAGATCCTACAAGAACGGGACCAACGACGACTGAAGAGAATCGTTCAACGAGACAGAAGTGAAACCCTTCCGCAAATTGCTGCGGATTTCAATGCTGGGCCATCAACAAGTGTCAGCGTGCGAACCATTCAACGAAACATCATCGATATGGGCTTTCGGAGCCGAAGGCCCACTCGTGTACCCTTGCTGAGTGCAAGACATAAACCCTTACGCCTCTTTTGGGCCCGTCAACACTAACATTTGATTGTTGATGATTGGAAACATGTTGCCTGGTCCGACGAGTCTCATTTCCAGATGTATCGAGCGGATGGACGTGTACGGGTATGGAGACAACCTCATGAATTCATGGTCCCAGCATGTCAGCAGGGGACTGTTTAAGCTGGTGAAGGCTCTGTAATGGAGTGGGGCGTGTGCAGTTAGACTGACATGGGACCCCTGATACATCTAGATAAAACTCTGAAAGGTGACACGCAGGTACGCATCCTGGCTGATCATCTGCATCCATTCATGTCCATTGTGCGTTCCGACGGACTTGGGGAATTCCAGCAGGACAATGCGACACGCCACACATCCAGAATTGCTACAGAGTGGCTCCAGAAACACTCTTCTAAGTTTGAATACCTCCGATGGCCACCAAACTCCCCAGACATGAACGTTATTGAGCGTATCTGGGATGCCTTGCAACGTACCGTTCAGAAGAGATCGGCATCCGTTCGTACGCTTACGGATTTATGGACAGACCTGCAGGATGCATGGTGACGTTTCCCTCCAGCACTACTTCAGACATTAGTCGAGACTATGCCACGTCGTGTTACGGCAGTTCTGCGAGTTCGCCGGGGCCCTACACGTTATTAGGCAAGTAAACCAATTTCTTTGGTTCTTCAGTGTATTATTGAAATATATTTACAATCATTGATATTTATAGTTGAAGTTTCTTATATTGAACATACATGGGTTTAATTGGTGGGCGTCATCTCAACTAGAATTTTAAAAGTTGTGCTAGGAATGAGTGATAAACTCGTAATCAATAGGTTTTCTTAACAGAGCAGTTCAGGTCTGTTCATAACTTGAAGTGGAAAGCAATTGATAAGAGTTTTATACGGTGCATTTCCAGTCGACATCATAACGTTGCTTGTATCCCTACAGTTGCACAAGTGAGACTACGCAGAATGAGAATGTCGTTTAGCTATAGGCATTCCCTAGTAACCTAAGACATCGTCTCACACACGAGCATTGCCTTCCTGTCTTTCGAATTATGCCCCCACATGTCTGTCTAAAGGTGGCTTTCCACGGTTTCTGCTTTTGACGGCGCGCCTAACAGCGGGCTCTGATAAAGGACCCGCCACAGTTAGTTGGAATGGCGCGCCGCTATACGTCACCCAATAGTAAACATCAAACGCCCGGGAAGCTGAAACGACACTAGGGAACGGGTGGAGAGGTGGCGAGGGCTAGCCTGTGGCGCGTGCTGATCCATTCAATTGGGCAGCCTGGAGCGGCCTATGAAACCACGGGCCGTGGGAAGCTACCATAACAATCGGCAGTGCCTGGCCACCCATACTCTGGGCAAAACATTTCCTTAAGAGTCTTGTTGTTTGTTGTTGTTGTTGTTTAGGTTTTAGGGCGCGTCGACGACGAGGTAAGAGTCTTGTGCAATGTCGCTTTTATAACGGCTGGTCAGCACTTATTCTAGCAGATCTCATCGTCCCAACAATTCACAAAAGAAGGGAAAGTGCTTCGTGGTCACAAAATATTCCTTTGAGGGGCTCCATAGCTACTAAATAATTCTTTTCTTTTTTGAAAATATACACTTCTTTTAAAGCTCATTTTGCTTAATGGATCAAAATTGTGCAATGATTCATCATTTTGATCGTTAAAGTACCAAAGTTGCTTTTTTTCTAATTCCTCTATCACATTTTTGAAAGGGATGACTTTTGATTAAGTGCAGGAGTGTCAGCTTCATTAGGAGTAGCCACTAGAAAATCACCATGAAATTCTATCGTATATAAGCAAGACTTGGTGAACGAAATTACTCTTGCACTATTACATCCAAGCGAGAGTGACTTTGTCTCAAACGGTTTATCATTGTCTTGATAGGAGTTCTAAAAATTATCTGTGATTGGAGGTGTTTGAACGACCTTTCAGTAAACTCTTCGGAATGACCGATTCAGGTTTCCATAGTGTATTAAAATAAGCCACTAAATGTCACCTCATTATTCCACACGGATTTTAAATAGGTTTTTGATTTAAGTCATGTGCGTGGTAAGCACAAATATTATCTTTCCAGTCAATTTCCTATTACCTAAACGTCATATCAAATGCAGTTGAGGAAGTAGACTTAATAGGCCTGATAGAGAACGGACAATATTTCCTCCGTGCCTTTCTAAGTATTGTTGTATGTTAACAGATGAATGTAGTTAGGGAGCGTGCACAAACCACGTGGCTCGGTCCAGGGGGGCAGGGGTTGGCTGGAAGGCTACGTTGGGCTACGTGGGGGGAGGGGGGGAGTTCCGAGCCAGGCCACGTAGCTTTCCTTTCATAACATTTTTGACAGTTAAAATGGGGAACAAAACACACAACAGCATGCGAATATTTATTTCTGTCAGTTTATCATCTCCTTACATAATTTACAATCGTCTGACAAGAGAAAACGGTAAAAAATATCTTCTGGAATCAAAAGGGAAAAAAGCTACGTGCTACGTGGGGGGGGGGGGGGGGGGGGGGTAGAGGCAAAAGCCACGTAGGGCTACGTGGGGGGGGAGGGGGGGTTCACAGTAGGCCAAAATGGAGCTACGTGGTTTGTGCACGCTCCCTTAGTGTTTATAAGAGCAGGGTTGTAACGGATGTCATCTCATCGGATGCAGATGTGGTTATTCGGTGTTTGACATCCGTGGATGCGGATGTTTTGCGGAAGCGGATGTGGAAAAATAAATTTATGATTAACTGGATTTTATATTTTATCAAAAATAAACTTAAAAGCGAAACAAGAATATTTTATACAAATTCTACATTTTGCAAAAACAAAGTCTATTGCCATTTAATACTTTCATATTACTTTTTCCTCATCTTTCAATCAACAAAAAATGTTGGATGATTTAACGAATTAATTAAATTATTTACACAATTATTTACATAATTACGCACGCGTCCACGAAACAATCTTTGTCATAACTGCAAGTGGGATTGAACCTAGTGACAATAGATCCACAAGTCAGGGCATTACCATTCAGCCACTCCGCCCTTCAATCTTTGTCATATAAACTCTGCAGCTTGTCTAATTCAAGCGTCAAGCAAACGATCACGCCACCGCACATCATCGTGCCCGCCATCCACCTTTCCACCACTCCGATTTTCGAATGTACGACTCTTTCTGGGCCATGAAAGGGACTGCATTACTACATGTAGCACGTATTGGATGTGATTGGACTCCCTAAAACATAACATGAGCTCCTGCCTTCCAACAAACAATGGCATTGGCTCCTGATTGGAGGAAACATCATGCTAGTGTGCGATAAGGACAATGTTGCGCCACTAGAAAGTACGAGTGGAAAGACCTGCTTGGACCTCTTCTAGTAGTGTGAATAGGTAAGCGCAGGATACTGTAATTCTACACGGAGGTCCTACGAGGGTGGTCTGAAAAATTCTAAGCCTAAAAATATAAAACCAATTTGACATTTATCAAATCATTTTTATTTCTCAATATAGTCTCCCCGAACACTGATACACTTAGTCCAACGATGTTCCTAGTTCATTATACCATCCTTGAAGTGGCTTTCTGGAAGGCCTGCAAAATATCCATTTAAAGCTGCAAGCACCTCTTCATTTGAAGAAAAATGCTGATCAGCAAGAATGTTTTGAGTTTTAGGAATTGATAGAAGTCGGAGGGAGCCAAATCTGGGGAATGAGGTGGATGTTCCAATAAGTCATAGTGCAGATCTCTTAACTTTCCTATTGCCAAAAATCTCTTGTGGGCAGGTGCATTGTCCTGATAAAAGATGATTTTCTTCTTCCTCAAACTGGGCCTTTTTTTCACGAACTTTTTCATCCAGGGTGTCTAAATGATCGGATTAGTATTGTGCAGATTGTTTTACCCTTTTCAAGGTAATCAATGAACAAAATACCTTTAGCATCCCAAAAAACTGATGCCATCACCTTCCCTGCTGATGGAACCGACATGGCCTTCTTTTGACCTGAACAACCAGCTTCTGTCCACTGCTTTGATTGCAGTTGTGATTCTTCCGTGTAGTGGTGAACCCATGTCTTATCCATAGTTATGAATCGACGCACAAAATCAGTTTTATTTTTGTTGAAACGCTCCAAACACTGTTCAGAAAGTCTCATGCAGATGCGCTTTTGATCAACATTGACCAAATGCGGCACTCATCTTGCACAAAGCTTCTTCATATGCAATACTTCATGCAAAATGTATCCCACACATTCTTTTGATATCCCTACGGTCTCAGCAATCTCACGCTCTTTTATTCGTCGATCAACCAAAACCATATCATGCACTTTCTGGATGATTTCTGGAGTTGTTGCACTTTTCGGGCGTTCTTCGCGTTCATCATCTTCGAGACTGCTACGGCCACGTTTGAACTCAGCAGCCCAGTTCTTAACTGTCGAATATGAAGGAGAATAGTCCCCAATCACTTTTAAAAATCTTCCGTGGATCTCGGATGGCATTAAAGCTTGCTTTACAAATAATTTTACAACTGCACGATACTCGATTTTTTCCATCTCTGGTACAACTCCGCACCGCGCCTGCATCAAACAACTGTACAGACCAAACTACAATGTAGAATGACTTGCAATTTCTTGCAGGCACGTCTGGTACATGTACCAACCTGCATGGAAAAAATAGCATGAGTAGTGTTACCATTTATGGTCGAGGCCGAGAACTTCTCAGACAGCCCTCGTACAAGTTGGATCTTGACTAGGCCGTTTTACTTCATATATTTCAAACTTGTAATTTCGTTCTTAGGTAATAACACCGTTCTATTCATTCTATTTTATTACAGTATCGTAAGAAATGAAACAACCACGGTTTTGTTAGATAAGCGATGATAGGGCGATTCTCCTACAAAGAGAAAACAATGAAAAAGCGAAGGTAGAATTTCATGCGGAAGTTTCGCACTTGCGTATTCGAAGTTCCGTTACATCCCTAATTAAGAGTAGATTGTTATTTTGTATACAGGGATGAAACAAATTGACAGTGAAACCCGGTGGCGGCCCACTGGCGCCTACTCCTCCTTCGAACATCATAAGGGCCGCAAGGTATACGTTCTCGACCAATTGATGAATGACCTGAAAGGTGTTGCATGCCCGCGCCCACTAGGCACTGCGGTAAGATTTGGAATTTAACCCAGGCACACAATAAGACGATAAGAAATCGCACATCACCACCTCTCTTACTATGCTGCGCCAGTAAATAATGATAAACATTTCTTCCATCATCGTAGCTTGATCCAACTAATTTCATATTTGAGAGCATTAAGCACCACGGATTCTCAGAGATTCGGATCATCTGATTATGAACAGATAAATTGTGTGTTTGATACTGATCATTTGTCCATAATAGAATGTTCCTAGTAACAGCCATTTCTACAGACTTCACACACATTTGTTCCAGATCAAGAATTATACAACCCTTTGAGTGAAATGGTTGATGTTAGTCTCTTGTTTTGGACGATTAGATGGGCACGATCCTTGTAATTGTACAAAATTTGTAAGAAAATATATCAAATATTTAGAAAAATTATAAAACAACTTAAACAATCTCTAGTTAGAAGTAATACAGTATATTGTGTGATATAAAATATCTGGAAACTGAAAACAGTACTTATAAATTGTGATTAATTTATAGAAATCGAATCAGGACTAGAAACACTGTTGAATACATATAGATTATTACCGTTTTTAAAACTAATGTTATCGTAGCTTTAGTGTATGATACGTACAACACACAACTTCCAAGGAAACTGATTTCATTTTGTAAATGGCTTTTTTCTAGTATGAAGCTTGTAATGTTACACTTACGAACAACGATGACTCTGGCGTTTTTACTTCGTATCAAAGACAGAAAAGCAGACGACTAGAATAACCTTGTGTAAATAGCAAGTCAACCAAATTTCTCTGCGATTTTAATTGTGATTTGGTATATTAATTAAATTATTCAATTTATAAAGTATTTCATAAAATCTTTATTGCTTGAAGAAAAAGGAAAAATTAAATACATACAGTCCAATTATTTTGCATTTGAATAAACTGACTGTGTTGTATCAGTCTAACGTTGTTTATAAGAGCATGATTAGGGCACGAAACACATCTCAGAGCGTCATTGGGAGAAAGTTGTGTGTACCGCTGGGAAAATGTTCATTGCTAAGCACAACCCTTTACCGGTACTTGGAGGTTTCTGGTGTTGATTGGTGGCAATGTATTTGCGTCGATCGGCCAAACACTGTGAGCAACTATTCTTGAAGTTTCAGACTGAACATCCACAACTTTTTGATTTCAGCTCTCACATAATCGAAATCAGACTTGTTATAGTACTTCTCGAATACTGCATGCTCAGAAGATGAACGGACGAAGTCAACAACTGAGCACAATACAGTCAGTCACTCTTCCCGAATTCCGTCTGTCAGTGAGTGGCAGTCCTTCTAAAAGCGTCCAAGTGTCACTACCGCAATAACTATTGTAGGAGGTCGAGCTAATTTTAGTCAGTCGGGCTTATTTGCAGACTCCCATCGTGTCCTTATAGGACGCTGAGCGGGAACTTTCATCGGTAATCCCACAACCTTTTTTATGGGTTTATACATCGTCGTGATAATTTGAGGCGGGAAAGGACTGAAGGTAAGGAATGGGAGGGAAGTTCACTATCTAATCTAAGAATACGTGAAATTATGATTTCTGCACCTGACAATTTCCATATGACCCACATCTCTACCTGTTAAGGTTTCCATTAGATCGATAAATTAAATTACTCTCCATCTTACACTCCAAACGAAGCTTCACGCAAAAATTATACAAGGAGCAATGCTAATATAAATGAATGTTGTACCAGAAAGGTGTAATATGCGGATAAGAAAATCTTGTTGGGAAACCAAATTTAGCCATGGAGGCAGAGTATTAATACGAAATTGTCTTTAAGTACTGCCTTCTGAGTAAACTTTTTAAACTTACTTATTTCGAAATAAAGTTTTCAATAATGACGGAAATTTGGTTCGTATTGTTAGTAAATCATTACAAAATATTGCTGAAAACTTCATTAGTAAATATTACCAATATACTCTATTAAGACGTTATAAGTTGCGAGATAATACAAGGACTAATTACTGTAAATATTATTGGTGTGATACGGTCTATCAGAAAATATTCTGGAATGAAATCAACGATCCAGTTCTATTGTTCAAAGAGATATAATATAAAAGTTACTGTAAAGGTACACGTATTAGACAAAGTGTTAACAACTAGTACGGAGTATTGATGTTCAAACTGAATTACAATGGAAATCGGATGAATCTTTCCTCTTTTTTGCCTATTCTGTTATATGAGTAGTTTCGCTTCACAATATAATATGTTATTTTTCAAAACTTTTTTAATGAACAACCTTTCTCACTCCAGTGAAATGTAGCTGCTAAAGTCTTAAATTACTACGGTCTTTTTTTTTTTTAATTGTAGTATTAAAATAAAGCGCATAATACACCGTTTTTGTCCCTAAATTGAATTTCATCAGGATACATAGCGAGCAGGGAAGCATGCCTTCGGACAGGCGTGCTGTTGTTGAATTAATTGCACTCGCGTGAGATGGACATTTTTCCAATTAGAAATTCTCACTGGTGCGTGTAAGCATGTTTGCGACAGACAGACGCGGTAACTGGTCCTGATGCTTTTAAAAATGAAATCAATTAACTCTGCTCATTCATTTGA
>JARYHS010010162.1:0-12000 GCA_031002005.1 Vandiemenella viatica
ATGACAATATTAAAGTGTTTTCTTTCAAAAACCATCCTATATGAGTTTCTTTAATAACAAATAATTTTTTTATTAAAAATTATGTATGGGGGGGGGGGGCAAAGAAAAAAATGTTAAAAGTGGGTCATGACCCAAAAAAGGTTGGGAAAAACTGGTCTATACTGTTAAATGATAACCGTTAGAAATTAAGATTCAGAAACCATTAGTTAAATGCGTGGGGGAAACCAAATATCCAGCGAAATAATAAATATTGTTTATAACTTAACACTTGGTTTAGATACACAACAGGAAGTACTGTTGGGTACTTAACTGCTAAGCAATTAATTTATGTACTTGAGTGAATCTATTAATCAGTACTTAACTACTACAACAAGTGTTTCATAGAGCCGAGCCCTCGCATTCAGGAGGATTTTTTTTTTTTTTTTTTTTTTTTACGCCTCGTTTACGGCCAAGGCCATTAGAGGCAGGATAGGACTAGTGACAAGGAACGGGAAGGAATTCTGTCTTTTTTGAAGGAAGTATCCCGACATTCGCTTGGAGTGATTTGGAGAAACCATGGAAAACCCAAATCTGGATTCCCAGACGGAGATTCGAACCCGCATTCTCCCGAATGCAAGGCCAGAATGTTAACCGTTCACCCACCACGCTCGGTCATTCAGGAGATCCGAACCAGCCGTCTATACTTGGATTTTCCATGATTTCTCCGAATCACTTCAGGTGCATGCCGGGATGGTTCCTTCAAAACTTCAACGCCGAATTCCTTCCCGTTTCTAATCCTACTCCATCGCCGCCTCTAATGATCTAAACGTCAACTAGGCGTGAAGCCAGAATACTTTTTTAAAATGTTTCAGGGTAAGTTTACAGGAATTAAAAAAAGCCCTAGCAGCACAACAATTACATCATTGTGTTCCTCTGGACACTCTACGTCCATCGGAGGAAATTCTGTTGCCTTAATTCGGTCCCCCACACACAACTCGAGAAATTTTAATTCTGAAACAATTAGTATACAAAACTGGTGGAAAGTCAAATTTCTAATTGAAAAACAAATACTGTATATAATATAAAGTTTGGTTTTGGTATGAAACAGGAACTATTACCGGTTACTTAACATTTTGTTTAGGTATTAAGTGATTCTATTAATCAATACTTAACTGTTACAACAGTTAGGTTTACAGATGCAAGAAATCCATGGCTGGTCGAGTGTGATATCATTGTCTTATTACTCTGGGCAGTTCATGTAGATCGGAGGAAGTTCTGTTGGCCTAACTCCCATCCCATACATCTACATCTATACTCATCAGTTCAAAAAATTAAGGGCGGCAGAGGGTTCTTTGAACCAAAACCAACTCTTTGCACGGGGGAAGAAAGAATATATATAAGCATCAGTACGGCACCTAAATTCTATTCTCTGTGCTACCCAAATAGATTGGTGAATGAAGTATTTTTTCCATTCATAAAGGAGTTAAACTCATGTTTGTCAATAAATACAACGAAGCCTACGTCATATGACTACCAGACACTCCCAGCCTAACAATTCTGGGACGATTTCGTTAAGGAGTGTGGCAAGCAGTCACGAATCGAGCAGCTCTTTCTCTGTTCTTTCTCTTTACTCTCAAACAATCCCTTTTGATACGGATCGCTAATGGTGCAACAGTAGTCCAAATGAAGACGCATCAGAGTTTAGTGCAGTGGTCCCGCTAAAGGCGGCTTTCCAAGGCCATTGCATTTGCTGGCCGCACCGGTCTAACTATGTAATGCGTGCTGTGCCTCTGCTGGCAGGGATGGCGCGCCTCTATCCGTCACCCAGTCGGTAAACATCAAACGCCCGGATATCTGAAACGACACTAGGCAACGTGGTGGGGAGGTGGCTGTGAGGTGGTGAGGGTTAGCCCTTGGCGCGGGCTGATCCTTACAAATGGGCTGATGCTGCGGGTATAGGGGGAGATTTTGTCTAGTATATTTATTGATTTCAATGTCGAATACCATTCACTCCATTGCGAAATTTTTGACTACTTTTCGTTTAAAATGATCAATTTTCATGTCGTTAGTAAGCCTGGGGAGCTACCTACAGTTGGTTATGATTTCCTCGATATAGCCTCGTGATTTGTACAGTACAGAACTGCTTGCTGCTGACAGTTTTAGCTGTTGCCGCTATGTCCAGGAGGGTCTATCCTTCTAGGGGGGGAATAGTAATCTGAGCTGACAGAGCAACCAGTGAGGGGTCGAGTTACGGGGGCACGCTGATACCCCATCTGGAATCCTCACTCATCTCCGTGCGGTGTGTCGACAGATGCGCTTCCATGTATACTTCGTCAATACCTCACGCCTGTGAGATCTAACCAAGACTGCGCCATATAGAATCACTAGCTGTTAGTAATATTACGCTCGAGTCTTCGAGGGGGGTGTTGCTCGAATGAGTTGTTTAAACGCGATGTTTCGAATGCTGGCTGTACGGTCTGTTTCAGGTTGTGAGGTACACAATCTCACTATTTGTGATATTTTTTTTTAATATTAGTAACATTGTTTTTTTATTTAGTAGTTATGATTATACTAAAATTGAGTTTTTAAGGTCATAGAATTTCAAGAGAGGTATACGAGATCTTTGATGAAAAAGAACAGCGGAAAACAAAAAAAAGATTGTTGTTGAGAGAAGGTGTTGATGAAAAAAAGCTTAATGGAGAATCTGTAAAAAATCCTGGGGGATTTTAAATGGAAAAAATTAGCCTGAGGACAGAAGATTAGTATAATGATAAAGTTAGTAAATTATGCAAGTTGTATTAGGTCATTTGAAAATGGAAGATAATAAGATAAGTGGAAGACTTTTGTTTAATTTTTAGATTATAACAAAGAAAGTGGAATTGACTTTTAAAGTACATTTGGTATGATTTTTTAATAGTAGTTTTGTTTACAACGGTGGTATCTAAGAAAAACCAGCGGTGGACATAGAGGGTTAAATAATGGTCATATTTGAACTAACCTGACGCTGGAACTTAAGGGGACCACCCCGTGGTTTAGCTGAAAAAAAATCGATTTTCGGCTTTCAACATGTTTCGATAAATTAAGGTATTCCTTAAGTATTCTGAAAAGGGTTTCACTGAAAACAAAATTCGGGCATTTAAATAGCATTTTTCCACCATGTGTGCATCGGTGCCACGCCCACATTACTGCATATACAGTATTTTAGAACTTTATGCCCCCTATATTGCACATTGCTGATTTTTTTTTTCTGACTCTTGAGTGTGTTAGCTATCCTTGGAGGGCAACAGTTGGTATTCTCTTGTTTCTGCTATTTGTAAGCAATACATTTTGAAATACGCTGTTAGTATGTTTGATTGCGTTTGCGAGTAGTTGTTTTCTTTAAAGTCAATTTTCCGCAAACTAAAATTTTCAGTACATAATGCCCCATTATATCAGAAACTATTGTCATTGTCGTTTTCGACATATATATTTATTCGAAAGAATGAGGATTTTAGGCATATGAAATATTTCGTAAAGTTAGTGGAGCCTCAAGTCAGAACAGAATGCAAGCGCGAGTGTCAGCAGGTGCTGTTTATTGGTAAAACGCTGACGGCTGACTAAGAGGGCATCGCTCTGTTCGGTGACGCAAAACCGAACTTACGAGCGACCACAGCGAGCCAAACTCGCTCTCACTTTGTCGATCATCACCATCATCAACCGGTCAATATGGGCTAATTCTTAGCTAGGCCGTGTCTCGTTAGCTAGCCTCGCCACCATGCATCCATCGTGTCAATTCGCCATTCAGTCAAGAAGTTAACATTCTCTAACAGTCAGTTTGCGCAGCCGAGATGCGGCTCAGTCAATAATTATTATTGTAGTGGCTTTCGGGAGTTATCCTTACAGATCGCGCTCTCAACTGTATTATACAGTCTTCAGTGATCAATAAAGGGGACTCTAAACACGATAGTCGCCTACATTATTTATTAGGTAGATTCTCAGCTAGGTTATCATTTTGCCCTGGCCTTTCCCTGCCTAATCGGTTCTCCAACCGCAACTAATGGAGTGGTGTCATGATTCCTGACAATTAACATCTTACTATAGCCCACAAGTCTTTGCTTAGATCATCAGAAGACGGAAGACATCTTCAAGAGAGAAGACAGCGCAAGAGGAATAGAAGACTTAGTAAATGTCCCGAAGGTCAGTAAACTTCCACCCTAAAGTCTGCTTCCACCACAAGCCCACACATTCACCCCCCCCCCATCCACTCAGGCCTCCTGACAACGTAAGGTTCGGCACAGGGGGTTCAGTCCGGCCTTTACATTTGGTTTTCAGGAATCTACGGATCGGTTAGTGGAAGATTCGAAACGAAGACTTTTAGGATGGAAAACCTTCGTGGGGAAAATGACGATGAAATCACTGGTAGCAATTGAATGGCAGATGGAATGTATTGGTGGTGAGACGAGCGAGACAGTTAACGGTTGATAGCAAATTTAATCAGTCTTAATAAAAGTTATTGTATATCGGCGACGGGCTTCTACCACCGGGCGAAATCTACGCGAGACGGACGGCGAGCGGCCAGCCGGCGTCCGTGCTGAGCGAGCAGGAGTCGAGTTGCAGCCAGCGGCGACAACACCAGTTCTTCCGGGGACACCACGACGCCAGCAGAGCAGTTCTACCAGCTTCAAATCGTGAAAACAGCAAACGGTGAGTTTTGAACACGCACGCATGCATATGGCAATAAATTACGGGCTTTTTTGCGGAAAATTGCATAATTTTCAAGTTCAAGAGTGATTTGTTTATTAAAAAATTGTTTTCTTTAAATTTCCTGTTGAAAGTACGCGACTGTTTTAAAAGAACGAAAAATAAATGCTTTAATATTTGGTTTCTGTCGGAAAATGCTATGTTCAACGATAATTCTGTTCAAAATATGTTTTTTAATGCGAAATATGTGGCGGAAGGCAAAATTACGGTCTATCAGTTAATAAATTAAAAGGAAACTGTAATTCGCGTAGTATGTTTATCAATTTTGTGTCAGAATTAGTTAGTTCAAATTCACAGATAATATACGTTCAAGAAATTATTTCCTCAAACTATGTTTTAAAATGTGGTATACTTTCAAAAATATAAATCAATAATTTCTGAGTGAAATGAAATAAACGTAATTTGCAGAGATAAGATTTAGTTGCAGATTATGGTTTTGACAGAAGGGCCCTGGACAAAGCGGTAATTTCAATTAAATTTATATATAAATGTAATTTGATTAAAAAAGGAAATGTGCAGTTTAGTAAAACTATTATATTTGAGAATGCAGTTAATTTCAGGATAGATACGGTCAAATAATTTTCAGTTAAGAAAGCATGAACTGCATAAATTCTATTTAGAAGGATAGTTGAATAGTTCGTAGCTCTGATCGTTAGCGCGCACCGAACAGAGTAACCAACTATATTGTTAAATTCCATACATGTTTAAACAAATATGTGTTAAGGAAAAAAAGAGATCTCACTGGTTTTGGAAAGACATATACGTAACTCTTACTCTCTCTAAATGCAATACAAGTTGTGAACAATTATTTACATTAGTTTATAATTATTTCAATGTGTTATATGGATTTTGTGATGATTAACGTAACATAATGTGTTGTTTTGAGCAAGTGCGGGTAAACCAAGAGTTAATCAAATGTTCAAGTTAAAAATCATTCTTTTGTTGGTTAACATTAATTTAGCACTTTGGCTTGTTAAGTTGGCAGACATGTATCATGTATTACGAACTAAAAGTACGTTTTCTTGATTGCTTTATATGTAAAGACAGCAGTATTTGAAAATATGTTAATTAAACCTTATAGCATAAAATAATTTTAAAAATCTGTTTAAGAAAATAGCGAGGAAAATATGCACTAAATTACAAAATGAAACTGAAAAGTGGCAGTGAAATGAAATGTTCTCCCAAATTAATTGAAATTTTATTATATCTCGAAGCGCGTTATCTAGCAACAAAATCTGGTTTTAGATATGATTATTGTGCGTGGAAAGAATATGCATGCTGTTTACAATAAAAATAAGATATTCATGGAATAATTATTTAATATGCTGGCCTGATGAAACAAAAATAAATTTAAGATCAGTGTACGGTGCTTATTGGAAAAGGTGTAAGAATAACTGTGCTATTTAAGTAGGTAGAAGTAAAAGGTTATCGTTAAGGAGACGTGTGCTAGATGATATTGATAGGGCGTGCGAGAAATAATTGTATTGAGTGATGCTGCAGCGAGGAAAAGAGAAAAATGTCGAAATATTGAAATGTTAGTGCATGTCGCAAACGGCGAATGCGTATAAAAGTTGAAGGGTGCTGAGTGGTTACATTATGAGCAACGGTTACGGAGGTTAAGAATTGATTTCTCAGGAATTATCGAACGGGTTGAGAGTAGCAAAGATCTCGAAGTTCAGGAATGCATTATATTAAGTTGCGCCTGCTTCGTAGTTCAATAGACGCGTACGCAATCAGGGAAGGATAGGCCAATCTCTGCCCGCAATACGATTGTCTTAAGTCTATGTGTTACGTCAAAACTCCGGGAGATAAATTTCCAGAACATTGGGAGAAATTAATGTTAAATGTGTTGAAGGAAGTAAAGTTGCAAATTGTTAGTGGAAACGTCGAGAACTGGGCCAACCATTCAGGTGGTTGCGTACCAAAATGTTCCGATAAACTCCGCGAGTTGAAGTAAAAGGAGATTTTGGAGCACCCTGTGTAGCTAAACCGGCAGCGGTAATATCGGTAGCGGCCACATCGTTCAGGCGAGTGTGTGCAAATGTTTCGAGAAAGTCCGCGGGTTAAAGCAAATGTGAATTTAAGTGGTTCCAGATAAAGTATAAGAGAATTTTATGTGCACGCAAGAAGTAAAAATATTGTTGAAGTTAGTGGCCACGGAAAGACGAATTGAGTTCGCACACAAATAAACTAGCATCGGGATAAGCACAGATAAGTAAAAGCACGCGTAAATCTATGTAAGCAGTTAGATGAGGTTCCCTAAACTAAAGTAAGCAACTAAGTTAAATGGTAAACTGTAAGTGGAAATAATCTCGAAAATTTACGAGAATACGAAAGCCCAACCAACATAATGTCGCATGTAAGTAATTAACCCATGAAAGAATAACTTTTCTAGAAAGACAGTGAGCATAAACATCTGAGAGACTGGTTAAGTTTAAGTGCAAAGTTAAAAAAAAATACAAAAAATAGAAAAATACTTTACACAATAAAAAAATAAAGTGATTCAAACTGTCAAGAATGTTTTAGTATATATGTGAGTATAATTGTTCACTTGTAATGTGTCTGTGTAATGTATCTGTTTGGATAGCGAAACTATGCGTATATGAATTGTAATATAATTGAAGAATTCAGTAAAAGAAGGGAGATTACGTTTAAGATGGGTAAGCTATGATGATCATGTAATAGAATTTTATTCTGTATAAATGGATATATCTTTGTTGATAAGTAATGTAGAACAGAAATAGTAAAAGGGTATTTACTATAGTAAAAATCGGGTGTATAATATAAAATGTAGTGTACTTAACTCTTTCAGTGCAAATAGAAATTAAGTTAAAATGTTATATCTTGTAGTCAATACTCACGTAACAAAATTTCAAGAAATTATTAGTAATTCTTTTCCTTAGAAATAGTTTTCAATGTAATAAATATAGAAATAAGTCAGATTTTTCATGAATTGATGGATAATAATTCTTACCAGTTTTGTTAATGTACATATATAAATATGATTTTTCCCGAGTTGACCATAGTATATTAGGACCGAACCCAAATCTTATAAGTAAATAATCCATTTAGCGTAATGACATGTTTTGAATTTTCAAAAAGAAATTGCCATATATATTTGTGGGTGATTCAAAATTCACTCAAAAACGCGAAATCTTAGGAACATATTCTGCTGTAGTCGAATTGTTTCAGCGAAAACTTGCAGCGAACGGCTTCGCGACGAGCATGATGCCGACGCAGCAAGTCTCGAGTTTACAAGTCGGCGACCTGCACATCACTACACGAGTGAAACGAAAGACATTTGATAAGTACTAAACATACTATTAATGGACGTTTTCATTCAGCCAATTGTTCATTGAAATTTATTGTTCGTTCTTCTAAAATCATGAATCCTGTATTTTAAATTCATAATTGTCATATATAATACGCAAATAATTATGTTAAGCTAATAGTGATACAGCGTGGATTATGTTATAAGACACAATTCAGATTACTGATTATCGATCTATGACATTTAATATGAATTTAAACAATTTCTCTTTTATTTCATGAAAAACTTGGTTCATATGCAGTCTAAAATATCAAAGAGAAATACTTTAAATTTCATTTATTCTGCAGTAGTGTAAACATTAATTTTTAACGCTCTGTAAGCAATGATACCTCACTTTGGATTAGAAATTAGAAATTTTCATATTTTGGAAATATGAGTAGTAATCAAGCATAGAATCAAACACAGTAGCATCTCATGCCATAAGTAACTACTGATCTTTTTCACACAAGGACACGATGTTTTTATTCACGCAGTCAACTGGTTGATGAAATCTTAGTATCTTCAAGCACAACTTTACACTTTGTACATATTAATGATACATGAGAACCGTTATTAACTTGTTTTTGCAACTTGTAATTTAGTAACAAATAATTATGAAGGATGTAACCTTTTCTCGAATTGACCAATGACTATTTTAAAGCAGAGCAATAGCCAATTCATAATTGAATGATTTTCATAATTTGATTTTATAAGTTACATAGACATTACTTTCGTAATCGTCTGTAAGGATAAAAACTGGAAAGCAAATTTTATTCTTAACTTTTATGTGAATCGACTAATGGCGAAGTGAATGGTGGATCAGAATTCCTATGCAATGTTATGACATTATACGGGGACGTATAATGGATTGGAAGGGGGAGATATGTCATTGTCGTTTTGGACATATATATTTATTCGAAAGAATGAGAATTTTAGGTATATGAAATATTTCGTAAAGTTAATGGAGCCTCAAGTCAGAACAGAATGCAAGTGCGAGTGTCAGCAAGTGCTGTTTATGGGTAAAACGCTGACGGCTGACTAAGAGGGCATCGCTCTGTTCGGTGACGCAAAACCGAACTTACGAGCGACCACAGCGAGCCAAACTCGCTCTCACTTTGTCGATCATTATCAACCAGTCAATATGGGCTAATTCTTAGCTAGGCCGTGTCTCGTTAGCTAGCCTCGCCACCATGCATCCATCACGTCAATTCGCCATTCAGTCAAGAAGTTAACATTCTCAATCAGTCAGTTTGCGCAGCCGAAATGCGGCTCAGTCAACAATTATTATTGTAGAGGCTTTCGGGAGTTATCCTTACAGATCGCGCTCTCAACTGTATTATACAGTCTTTAGTGGTCAATAAAGGGGACTCTAAATACGATAGTCGCCTACATTATTTATTAGGTAGATTCTCAGCTAGGTTATAATTTTGCCCTGGCCTTTCCCTGCCTAATCGGTTCTCCAACCGTAACTAATGGAGTGGTGTCATGATTCCTGACAATTAACATCAATTAACATCTTACTTTAGCCCACAAGTCTTTGCTTAGATCACCAGAAGACAGAAGACATCTTCAAGAGAGAAGACAGCGCAAGAGGATTAGAAGACTTAGTAAATGTCCCGAAGGTCAGTAAACTTCCATTCTAAAGTCTGCTTCCACCACAAGCCCACAAATTCACCCCCCATCCACTCAGGCCTCTTGACAACGTAAGGTTCGGCACAGGGGGTTCAGTCCGGCCTTTACATCTAGTTATTCAAAGATTTTTACATTATTATATTCAAAAACTGTGCTTTGATTAGTGAGAAGATATTTTGAACAGGTGATTTTTTTCCGCCTAGGTGAATACTGTGACGGTCCTCAACTTATGAGTCATAAACTATGAATTTCACATTAAAAAACTGCGCTTGTCATACAAAACACTATTTAAACCTTTCGGATAGGGAGAGGGAAACACCATTCTGTCATTAAAAGTGGCGTAATGATTAAAACTCATATCCTTAAGAGTTGATGAGATTTACATGACTGTAAAGATGCCACATAATTCGTGATTGAAATTGGCTGAAAAAATACACGATGCTGTTGTAATATGAACATTGTAAACCTGAAAAATTAAATGTTGACACGATTTTCCAAGACATTAGCCGTTCTATGAACTTGTTCTCCATCGCCGTATACCATAAGTGAAAAATGGTATGACGCGAGTGGAGAAGTCACGTATCTTCTTCCTTATTCGTGGGCAACTGTAGCTTCTGATAAGCGATTTGTATTGAACGAGATAAGAACTTCCCGTAAAAAAAATGAAACCAAATGACTTGCTCTTTACGATTAGTTTTTAGGGTTCCGTATTCAAAGGAAAAAAAAAGAGCTGTATTGATTTCGTTCCGCTGTCAGTCCGTCTGTCGCAGACTACTACTTCTTGAGTGAAAATTTTTTTTGAGTTCTGTTTTGTTCATCCTGAATCGAATTTCTTAGCAAAATTTTGTATAATTTTATTTGATGGGGATGTCATAGAAGTAAAGGGCTCGAAATAATTTTTTTAACTAACCGGGTAAGGCAAAGATGTTTATAGCTCGTTAAGAATGGGAATGAGATTTTAGTCTCCAATTTTTTCATCTAATATTAGTAACTTAGTCATTTTTCTAACAATGGTATTCCTTATCGTGTTGTACTGGAAATTTGTACAAAATAATGAGTCCAGCTCAGCTAATTCAGTTGTGTGCCAGAGGTAGTCCAATAATAAATACACAATTACGTAGATCGGTACAGAATTGTCTACCATTTGCAGACAATTCACATAACATATGGAAACTTCATCGAATCGCCTCAGTAGAATGGAATTTGTTAGGTGCAAGGAAATTTGAAGTAATTGCCTTTTTTACACAACGTTGGGCTGTATTTAGAAGTTTCATGAAACTGCATTCTGTAAAATTTTATAACTTTACATGGTTCCTCAGTGCCAAATGTGTCCCGTGTGAACTTCAATGGAACAATGTTCAATTCAACATCTCACAATTTTTCACGAAAACTATCTCACACTGGTTTCAAAATCCGCTGTACTGCGTTACAATTTGTAATCATATCTCGAAGCACAACCTTTCCTTTAGTATGTATAGTCTACTTTCATTCACATTGACTCTTTGATAGGGATGCAAGCTTTTTTGCATCGTTAATATTATTATTAATCATGTAAAAGCAATTATGAATACTTATTCTTTACATTTCAATAATTTTCGCTACTAATGTTGCTTATCTTGTTTTGGAAATACATTTACCTGCAATTTGATATTTCCCGGTCAAATATTTTACATCTTATGTGTCAACGCCTTTACAGCAGGAACCAGCGCTTCTCTCACGCGAATCACAATACCGCAGGCGGTGTAACCAAATCTATATAAGAAACACATTTGTTCAAAATTATTTCTCCATTTGTTTCCTGTTTCTTTTTAGCCACTTTTCTCGTGTAGAGCACATTTGATACAGTTTATAAGGGCTCTAAATTATGGGAGGAATAGAAGAACCGGCAACTTTAACACTTACGGCCGTTTTCTAGGCGTCAGACACAAAGCGGTAAACAATTGAAACATTCCCTAAAATACGACCGTGATAGCATGATAGACGCATCTTGTCCTCCGCAGGGGACGAGTGACCTCTTAGCTTTGCAGGTGTATAGTCATTCTGGCTGTGTGAACACTGTAGGTATCACTGACAACGGTCAGCGACCGTCAGACAATTTATCGCCGATTGGTGACAACATCACGTTTGCGCGATGACCAGTTCATACAGCGAGATTAAAAACTCTTGGTGACCTTTGTAAAATACGTCATACAGAATCTCATGTTAGTTATAGGCAATTTTTTATATTATTTCGTTATAACTTATTGCAGAGGAAATAAAACTTATATTCGCTGTCACTTCATTCAACAGATCGTATGCAATTAACACAGTCATATATATCCAGAATGAAATGTACACAA
>JARYHS010010163.1:0-17990 GCA_031002005.1 Vandiemenella viatica
GGCCCGGCATTTGAGATCGGATACAGTTAATGTCAACACTGTATTTGATTTACGGTTCCCGATCATTGTGAAGGGAACTTTCATTTAAAAAAAAAAAAAAAATCAAGTGTGAAGCTTTCTTGCTTGCCAATTAATATTGGGAGTTTGTTTCAAGAATAATTTTAAAATTGGTTTTGTTTTAATGCTTTGTTTATTTGTTAATATGTTGGAAATTGTAAGAAGAGGCTTTGCATAGTTCTTTTTATCATATTTCAATGTGTCAATGTTAACGATAAATAAGCCTCGCCTGTACGCCATTATGAGTACCCAATAAATTAGCAGCCTAGGGTTTCTTTGAATTATAAAAGGAAGTAAAAGGTTTCCACCCTTAACTCCCTACCGCACATACCGCTACAAACAGTAGCTAGTGCCACCATTTCAATGAGAATATTATTAATTAGAGAAACGTATATAAACCAAATATCGGTCGTGTGCGTTATGTAGGCAACAATTTTAACGATAGTCTGGTAAGATGAAATGGTGTCTCCTGGCATCAATTCGAAAAAAAGCTATGATCTATCCGATTGGGAAGAGGGGTTGGGATGTTAAGGAAAAAGCCGTATCAGGCTATGTGAAGAGGGAGGGGGCTGAAAAGACCCCAAAATGGAGTCACGTAGTTTATACACACTCCCTATGTTACAGAGAGTACTCAGCATGACTCAAAGGAAGTATTCACCAGCCTGTTTGGAGTGGACGCTTCAAGTAACTAGTACCAGCGTTAGTTGCAGAATGTGTTTCATTACGCATCCTTTCGAGACAGAACAGGTGGTTGTTTATTGTCGACTCCCGGGCACGCAGTGTGAAGGCTCAACGATTTCAGTTAAGGTTTTAAGTCTCTTTTCCAGCGGTGAAAACATACGTACACATTTCACAGGCATTATCGCCGTCAACATGATCCTCCGCTAATTGCTGGCTAGCTATGTTTCAAGCCAATTAATAATATCCCACTCATTTAACTAGATCAAGAGTCATATTGGCAGTATCATGCACTTAATTAATTATGTATGTCCTCTGATAGATAAATTTGGTCGTTAATTGAAATTCGATTATGCAGTATATAACTATTTTATACGTTCTCGGGCTTCCCACAGAGGGAGCTTATTAGGCAGGTGGAAACTGTGTGTAACTTATAAATGACATGTGTCATGTCAGCTTCAAATTATGTGTAAAAATATGGATATTATCATTATTTATATTAATAACTATTTAATACTAATTTCTTTTAGGATCATCTTTGGTAGTTGGGAGCAAACCCGGTGCCAAGGAGAAACCAAATACATTTGTTGAATATGGATGGACTGAGATGAGAACGGTGGTTTAAGGTGGACCAATTCTAATGAGAATAATGATTTTATGATGAACCCATTAAGAAGAATGATAATATAAATGCATATAGAAGCATGACCAAGAGTGATTAGATTGGTAGTGGCTATGAAAAAGCTACGAAAGTATCATGGAAATAGTTTGACTTCAAATGTGTGGAAGTTAATTTCTGTAAAAATAAGGAAACATACGATGCGTATGTTTTTTTTATATATATTTTGAGTTTCGTGCTTCGTGTACTAGGAGTCGTGTAATAAACTTGTAGGCCTACATAGTTAAGATTAATATTGATTGTAGAATGGATGGTTTTCCTGAAGAAAAAAAAGAGAATTAATTGCAGGTATAGTATTCGTTTTCGTTTCAGATAAAAAAAAGGAAGCACGAAAGATAAAATTATAACGGAGTGCGAACGTTAAAAGTCATCTCAAGTGTAAAAGATGACGCAAAACGTCTTGCTCAAAGCTACCAAAGAACATAGTTAGGTATGTAAATTTAGAATAAGTTGAGAGACAATCTGAGATAGTAAGTTGTCAGTAGGTGGAGATATTTGAATAGCGACCGCGGGAAGAAATTATAATCTACATGTTGCTATACAACTATCTACATAAAAAAGAATATTATAAGTATTGACACGTACAACAGTCTTCTTCTTTTCGTTTGAATATAACTAACTGAAAATACAAAATAACTTTTTCGTCAATCTGATGGCTTAGTCACAGGATGATTGAAGGTCAGATAGGCAAACGCAGATTCCGAGTTTTGGACGCGACAACAAACGTATCATTGCTTGGATCTCGCCACAACAACACAATAGTTTCATTCAACACTAATATTGGAATACGACAAAATTATTAAGTGAAGGCTCGAATTCTACAATGTATCAGCCATCACCATAGCGAAAGCTAGACTCAATACAGTCACCTTAAACCATATTTAATTAATTTTTTCCAGATGCAATGCAGACGAATCTCTTATGCAAGGAGCCCAGTTTTCTAACTCCCTCCAGTCCAGACTAAACAGAAATTTTTAAAAATTTGCAGAACCCTTTGGTGAAATACAAGTTCATAAATCAGCCAGGTCTGATCAAGGGGTCAATACATTTGATCCTTTACTATACCTATACAGTAATGAATCTCACGCTGGCGTCACCAACCTCTGACGTAACGCACCGACCCTCATTGGCAGATTAACAGTGGCCAGAGATGTTACAGCTAAGTCAAGGTTATGAGCGGTATTTAATAGTTAAGAAACTGCAAAGAAATGAATTTCCAGAGTACTTTCATTAAGTATTTGTCATTTGTTTTTCGTTGCATTTCATTTTAAAATAAATGCATCCTTTTACGGCTGAAAAAACGTGTATTAAAATTGTACTTTACTATATGCACAGATTTTATATTTCCTGAATTTTATGATAAAAAACACATTTTCTATGTCGAATGGTATTATGAATCAAGGAAAATATGAATTTAATTTTTTTTTTGTATTGCTTTTTTATTTACACGGTGGTATATATACTATACCACCATGCCATTTAGGGCTGTTGCTAAAAATTTTGAAATAACTTAGTTTGGACTCGTAACTTCCCCTTATTTCTGATTCTATGGGGAAATAACTAATATTATGAATGTAAAATAATTTTATTTCAATAAAGTGGTCTTTTACAATACATAATGTCATTACAAACTTTACAAAAAATAAGTTTCTCATTCCTTATTGTGAAAATCTTGGAAGCACGTTTTCATTTTGCTGAGGCACAATGGCACTTTGCACTGAGCGCACATCCAGAAAGTGCGCACTTGCTTCTTTTTGGTGCTGCACTTCGCACAACGTCTGGCTGTAGTGCGTTCTGGTTGGTGCAATGAATTCTCAAGACGCAGCCGCAAGGGAACATATGGCTTGTTTTTCTTCACTTGGACTTGACTGTCTACAAGTCTTGGTGGCCTCAAGGGAGTTTTCTTTGTTATACTAAACTTTGCACGATGCTCATCCTGAACATTTTGGAAGTCATTTTTTCTCTGTCTTCTAGTTCCTTCCAAATTACATAACTGTTGACGATACTGACATCAAGCAGGTGAAAAAATATTCGGTGCCACCACTTTTTACTTCTGCGGGTGATTTCGTATGATTTCTTCATTTGGTCGAACTTGTCGACATTATTCATGTGTGCATTATAGTCCTTCAAAGCCTGAGGACAAGTCAGGTCTATGCATGAACCATCTCTTTCACGTCGAGCCACTGTAGCAACTTCAGGACCGTGAAAATTTGAAAGGAGATGCACTGATCTCTTATCTTTCCACTTCAAGTAGATGATGTCACTGTCACTGACCCTCCAGTCAAATTCACCTCTGCTCAGTTCTTTGTCGGTTTTTAATTTGGGCAAATGTTTCCTTGTTGGTTGAACTGTCCCACAGGCATATATGTTTCTCTCACGTAATGACACCATCAAGTTATAGCTGTTGAAATAGTTGTCAAAATAAAGATGATGGCCTTTATCTCTGAGTTCGGAGGACAAACTCAGCACTACATGCTCTCCAAGGCCTCTTTGCACCGTGTCACCTATCTTTCCAGTGTAAATATCAAATTTGAGATTGTAAGAACTCTTGTCACACATCATCCATACTTTGTATCCACGCTTTATGGGTTTATCTCTCATGTATTGTTTCATACTGTTGCGTCCTTTGAATTTGATCATTGACTCATCGATTGCTTGGTATTGACTGGGTTGGTAACACTTGGAAAATGACTCAGATAGTAACTTGATCATTGGCCGCAACTTGTAAAGTTTGTCATATCCTGGGCATCCTTTTCCTGGCTGCAAAGTATTATCATTTACATGTATGTTACTCAGTAACCAACCAAACCGGTTTACTGTCATCAGAGATGCAATATAATGATCATGAAGTTCTGGGGCACTAGACCAGTAGTCTCTGTACGCTGGCAGACGTTTTATACCCATCAAGATGTTGATTCCCAGGAATGTTCTTATTTCTTTGTTGGTTGTTGGAGTGAAAGACTTCCCAGACTGTGTTACATATAAATTTGTTTGGAAAACAATCAGCTCAACTAGCTCTTTTGGAAATACTTTCACAAATATGTCTATAGGTTCCGGATCCTCAATATCCCTGATACAAGCACTTGGCCCTGATTCGCTACTGAACTGCATTACTGCAGTAGCATTGAATTGCTGTCCCCACATTGGAGCTATTACATCAATGGGTGTTGATGGAGTGGGCTCTCCCTCTTCCTCCCTCTCTGAATTTTCGTCTTCAGACAACACAATCGGCTGTGCGGGAATGTCTGCTTCGTAATCGGAATCATCATCTGTGATGTCAACATCTGATTCACAGTCTGATGGAATTTCACATAGTAAACGTTCGATTTCATCATCACTTAGGCCTTTTCTTGACATTTTCGTTATTCAATCAACAGCCTGAAATAGCATAATAAATGCCATAAGCAAAACAAAATGGAAAGAACAACAACAGTAAACCATAACACGATTAAAAAGCAAAGTTTGTACGGCAGATGTTCGAATTTTTAATTTATGAAACAAAATGTGATAGTTCACTGCTACAAGCACGGTGGTACAAATAATATACCAGCAAATTAAATCGCACATAAATAAACGAACGTTGTACATATGAATGTAAACGCAGGTACACTCTTTGGCAAAAAAATTGACTGTCGGCGCCTGAGTCTAAGTCCATTATTTCGCACAATGTGGCATCATTGCCCGTATTCAACTCAGCGCCATCTGTTATTCATTTCCTTAAGTCAAGCCTCGAACAAAGCAGGAAGACTCCGCCCGCCCATTGACGATTCTTCTTGGTAGTTCATCTATCATTCCCCACATTTCAGTAAAAAGCTATTGACAGATCTCGAAACAAGTAACGCATTTTCCTGTCCCTGGATTGACTGTAATATTAGGCAAGATATCGCCGACCATACCTCAATCGGATGAAATTCGGTTCCAGCAGCACTTTTCCTAAATTCAGCATATCGTTAAAGTTGTAATTAACACGATTGCAATAAAGCGCAGTAAAAATGAGGTTCAGTTATGCATTTTATTCCAAATGATTAGCGTAAAATTATAACGATATTTATTTATATATTGATGTGGCTAATCAGTTGCAATAATGCAACACATAATGGGGTGTGTGGTCCGAGAAGTGGGTGTAAATGTTCAAAGATCCAGATTTTTAAGTTCTACAAAACTATTGAAACGATTATAAAGAGATTATTTCGGATAATTGTCTAATGCCAGTTGAATGTAACTGACTTCCGAGGCAGGATAAGGTTGTTTACCCACTCCACGAGCCGTCTATCAACGTGAGCTCCGTTTGCTTGTGGCTAGCCATCTAGTCTTGTAAACGCGTGGTCCTCGGTTCGAGTCTAGGTTTTCCAATTATTTTTTTGCTTTTATTTTAAACAAGTCGAACCTACAACTGCGTTATGCGTAAAATATAACATCGACTCTTACCTGCTTGCGTCAGGACATAACATACTTAAGGAAAGACTCATAACTGAGTGCTTCTTAATAAACTGCACACGTAACTATGAAATCTTTCACAGAGGTAAGACTGAAAGAAATCTTCTCGGGCTTCAACATCGTCGAAATAGTGTCGTGTGGTTACGTTAGGTGGACTATAACGAGTTCGCACCATCGTCAAGGAGACGAAAAACTAAATAATATTACTATACCAATTTCTTATTATGCGTCTGGATTTACGATTCGTCGACTTCTAAGTCGTTAAAGGTGGGAAGGGAATGGAGACAAGGAATGGGAAGGAATTCGGACCATGGGTTTTCGAATAAATAATCCCGCCATTCACACGAAGTGACTAGGAGAAACGAAGGAAAATCCAAATCTGGATAGCCGGATAGGAATTCAAACCCGCTTCCTCTCGAATGCGGAGCCATAGCGTTAACGCTCAGCCATTAGGTTCAGTTTTTCAATATCTTTCGTATTTGGTCTATGATGCCGTCCATAAAATTATTTAAAAAATCTATTGAAAAGTTAAAAAAAATATATGTGCAGAAGTGAGTTCATCTGATGAGAGCGGGGATATCAAAAAAATCTCTGAAATCAGAAACGCAATTCAAATTTCATTTTCTTTCTCTCTACTCTTTCCGCCCCTCTCTCTTTTTTTTTTTTTGCTAGGGCTTTACGGCTCGTTGACAGCAATGTCATTAGAGGCGGGAATCGGATTGGGGCAAGAAACTGGCAGGAACTCGGCCATGGCCTTTTCAAGGAAGCATCCGGGCGTTCGCCTGGAGTTACTTGGGGAAACCATGGAAAACACAGATCTGGATGCCCGGACGGGGATTCAAACCCGCGTCCTCCCGAATACGAGGCCAGAACGTTAACCGTTCACGCACCACACCCGGTACTTTTTTTTTAATTTTTAGCAGCTATCAAATTCAAAGTGAATATAAGCTCCCTCTTATATGGAAGATATTGTCATATTAATCCCGTTGTTTAATGAAGTAGTATTAAACCAAAAATGACGAGCAAAATTGATCGGTTTGCTAGTAACCAAATAGGTAACATTTCAGTCTTTTCGTAGAAATGTTAAAAAAAAATAAAAAAAGAATCCAATTCACATTCTACTTGAGCAAAGACCTCAAACCGGATGCTAAAACTACATAAATTTGCAGTCTCAATAAAATGTGGTAAAATAAAAAATTTCAATGTAGTTATGATGTAATTCTCTATAATATTTTCTCATTTTTTTTTTTTTTCAAGTATGTCTTTCAGTAAAGATTAAGAGGTAGTAGGAATGAAATTATCACGCTGAGCAATAACATAGCTAATTGTTACAACATTTTATAAATCGGCAGTACTACTCTCCGCAGCTAGAGTGTAATTCTAAAATATCGTAGTAGACGGAAACGTAGTGTTTACAAAGCGTATAATACTGGTTTCCTTGTTTCTTGCCACACTGACATTCCCGCACTGAATTTCAATTTTATGCCTCAGTTTTCCTCCTACAATGTTCTGATTGAATGCCTATAAGACTTTGCAATATTTAAACTTTCAAAAGAAATTTTTGCTTGTCATTCTGAGACAGACATTATAATGTAAATTCTTTGGGTTGGAATAAAATATACAGTAGCTACAGTTTGAATTTTGGAAAAACCGTGCCGCAAGAGAATCAATTCTTATCACCGATCAAGAAAAACAAAGTTACTTTCATAGCGTTTGTTGATTTAGAAAAAAAGCTTTTCGTAATGTAAGGCGGGACAAAATGTTAAAAATTTAAAAAAAGTCAGGTCTTACGTATCGAGATAGAAAAATATTTTAGAATTGATATAAGAATCAAGTGGCTATAATAAAAGTAGAGAATCATGAGAGTCACCAATCAGTTGAAAAGTGTATCAGATATGGTTGCAGTTCATCCTTACTAATATTCTACTTATATGTGGAGGAAGCTATAAAAGAAGTAAAAGAGGAATTTGAATGTGGCTTCATGAAAAAGTAGTTTCAAATATTGACCCAGGAACCAGAGAGAACTTTTTAAAACTGTATGTATGGAGCATAGCACCTTATGGTAACGAAGCATGGACTTCAGGAATGCCTGAAAGAAGGAAAATTGAAGAATTCGAAATGTGGTGCTATAGGAGGATGCTGAAAATTAAGTGGACAGTTAAACCACGAAATTAATATGTTTTGGAAATGATGGCTGACGAAAGAAGTTTGTGGAAAAATCGTACACAAAGAAAAAACAGATTCGTGGGTGGTTTTTTAATACATTTGGGATTGGTTATGTATGAAGCAGATAACGGTGGACGTGTTTTAAGAGAGGTGTTTTGAGATGAAGGGGATAGTGCAAAATAAGAAGGGATGGTGGTTTATATCAAACCAATCGAGAGACTGACGACAGTAAAATAAGAGATAAGAGATGAAATAAGACAGAAGGTGCCGGCCGATTGAGACCTACTCCCCCGAAACACATCGATGGGGCCGACAGCTTAACGTCCAAATCCGGCGGACGAGTCACTGTCAGAAGTTCCATACGCGCTACAGAGAGGTTTGGGATTTAAACCAGGACTTTCGTGCACCATCTGATAATTAGTAATAATTCACCGCCACCGAAACATGTCCTAGTTCTAAAAAGTTCTTCAACCACCGGAGCTCAAATCGGTTGACGCCGTATCTGACGCCGCACATCATCACGGAGCTATAATGACCCGAAACGAGGAAGTTGGCTATAGAAGTGTAGCATTTAAAAATCAACCTTTCACCTCCGTCACATGCTGTTTGGTGCAGACGCGTAAATTCCAATTGAGGTAGCTGACTCAATCTCATACCATTGCGGTGCAAGACAATCTTCTTATATCTATCACCTTAGTAATATATGAATTTTATGAGCGGAACAGAATATGAAGCATCCGGAATCTTTAATTCCTTTAATTTATAGCTGCTAAAAATAGGAAAAAAAGGGAGAGGGGTTGAAAATGGGAAAGAGAGACAGAAAAAAATAAATTTGAATTGCGTTTCTGATTTCAGAGATTGTTTTGGAAACTCACCCTCTCATCAAATTATCTCACTTCTACCGACATTTTATCATTTACGATTATTAACTTTGCTTTAAGTAGATTTTTAAATAATTTTATGGATGTAATCGTAGACCAAATACGACTAGTAATGAAAAAGTGAAGCTAATGGTGTCGCATTCGGGAGGAGACGGCTTCGAATACCTCCATCTATCGAGATTTGGGTTTTCTTTGGTTTCCCCAAATCACTCCAGGCAAATGGTGATATAGTTCCTTTAAATAGCCAAGGCCGAATTTCTTCCAGTTCCTTTTCCGCAGTCCTTCCCCGCCTCTAACGACCTCGACGTTGACGAAAGGTAATGCCATAAGAAGGAAAAAAATTGAATGGGAAGGAGTCATTGTTAGTCGGGTTAATGCAAGCTGCGACCACAACAACTACTACTACTACAGCTACTGTAAAACACTGAAAATACTCAGAAGTTCAATTCAGAACCGAAGAAGACGAACTGTAAGCAAGGAAGCAAGCATTGTTCACGACATAGCTGGTCCACACGTTGCTCATCACACATAATCACCCACCCATCATACAATTGCAGACTTGACCCACAGTGACTACCACCTTTTCCTAAGCTGCGAAAATATTTGACCGACTTAGATATTAAAGATGAAGTTCAATGCTTGCTCAAAGACATGAGGCGAGCATACATTCTTTTTCCTTTTTTGCTTATGGTTTTACGCGTTGTCGACATTGAGGTCATTAGAGGCGTGAAAGGAGTTGTAGAAAGGATTTCTCCAATGGCCTTTTAAAGGAACCTTTCCAGTATTCACATAGAGTGATTTGGGGAAATCATTGAAACCCAAATCTGGATGGCCGGACGAGGATTCGAACCCGCAACCTCCCGAATGAGAGGACAGCGCGTCAGCGCTTATTCCACCACGCTCCACTATTTTTATAAACTGTCAGTGCGTCTACAAAAATGCGTGTGCCGAATTGTGAAGATGCAGAAAAATAGACGATTGCTCAATCTTTCCAAGAGAGCCGATCGTGATAAATTATTACGTGTTATTTAGTGTTATAAAGGTATTCTTCTTGGCCGAAGGAAACAGGAAAGTTGGCGCTTACTTCCTGTTAGAGGTTGCCACAACTACTTCTTCCAGTGTTGCCACGATTTCTGACTTCTGGCAGTGCTGTGGTAATTTCCTATTCAAGGAAACGTATCTTACAGCTAGGCGGTATCAAGAGAACAGACACATTGCCGAAATAGAAATTTACTTTCCTTCCCCGTCTATCTGTCATATTTTTATTTGACTGATTATTTCTGTTATAACAGTTTGATTCTTTATATAGATTATCATTAACTATTCAACTTGAAATGTTGTATCTTTATATATATATATGTTTACTTTTGTTATATAATGGACGAGGTAGATTTCAGCGTAAGGCAAAGTAGCTGAACGGTTGAGCATTGGCCTGCGGAGGTGAGGGTACTGGGTTCGATCCCACCTCAGGTTGGAGTATTTTTACATTGACTATCCCCTTCTCACTTGTTGTAAAATACATATCATATATGTAAAAGTGAACGTTATTATATTTTACATCAAATTGTTTAAAAACAAACTCCTATGAAAACATTTTTTTATTAGTTCATAGGCCACATTGGCGGTTAAAGGTGTGTTTGTGGAATTTAAAATATTGTTCATCCAATATAATGTGACGAGTTTAGTTGACTTTAGTTCCGTAAAGGCAGAGAGTGTGATTGGAGTAGTTGCTGTAGAGTTTCTCACTTGTAATGTCATAGAAACAATTTTTAACGGATTTTTGTTGGTTTTTTTCCTGTGATTTTAATTTCTGTGAGTTATGCCTTTTTAATTGAAAATGTCTTGTTAAGGCATCAGGAAAAATAGCGTTATACAAAAATATCATGTATGTGCAATCAACAGCCTTGGAGGCTCAGTACTTGCTTGCAATTGAAATTTTCATTCAGGCGGAACACGTCGCAGCGATACAACTGGAAACAGATGTTTACTGTGTTTGTGTAAAACTCCAAGAATAAATCCTGTTTGCAAAAATTCAGGATCAGTATGGAGTCCATAGTGACTTATTCACGTGATGACTCAAAAGAAAAGTTAAGTAAGTGTCACTAATGCTAGAATCTCTTGGTAACTGATGGTGCTCCCGTAAGTCTAGAATGATATTAACAAATCTTATTTAGGAATATAGGGTTATCCGTTCTGTTGACATGATCGTTTAAAATCATATAATTACGCATATTAATGCCAATGACTTAAAGGCCATATTTCGTTGCCAGTTTCCCACGTGTCATTTATGCAATTAATACCGAACATGAGACAAAATTGTCCGCGACGTGTTCTTGTTTTGCCAAATAACTTGCGACAGCCCCAGTGAGTAAAAGATTTTGATGGTATTTCTCCTGATGTCTTGACGGGGTATTTTCAATATAAATGCCGCAACATGAAGTTAAAATAACAGAAAAAAAATAGTTTCTTTGACATTACAAGTGAGAAACTCTACAGCAACTACTCCAATCACACTCTCTGCCTTTACGGAACTAAAGTCAACTAAACTCGTCACATTATATTGGATGAACAATATTTTAAATTCCACAAACACACCTTTAACCGCCAATGTGGCCTATGAACTAATAAAAAAATGTTTTCATAGGAGTTTGTTTTTAAACAATTTGATGTAAAATATAATAACGTTCACTTTTACATATATGATATGTATTTTACAACAAGTGAGAAGGGGATAGTCAATGTAAAAATATCCAACCTGAGGTGGGATCGAACCCAGTACCCTCACCTCCGCAGGCCAATGCTCAACCGTTCAGCTACTTTGCCTTACGCTGAAATCTACCTCGTCCATTATATAACAAAAGTAAACATATATACTATAAAGATACAACATTTCAAGTTGAATAGTTAATGATAATCTATATAAAGAATCAAACTGTTATAACAGAAATAATCAGTCAAATAAAAATATGACAGATAGACGGGGAAGGAAAGTAAATTTCTATTTCGGCAATGTGTCTGTTCTCTTGATACCGCCTAGCTGTAAGATACGTTTCCTTGAATAGGAAATTACCACAGCACTGCCAGAAGTCAGAAATCGTGGCAACACTGGAAGAAGTAGTTGTGGCAACCTCTAACAGGAAGTAAGCGCCAACTTTCCTGTTTCCTTCGGCCAAGAAGAATACCTTTATAACACTAAATAACACGTAATAATTTATCACGATCGGCTCTCTTGGAAAGATTGAGCAATCGTCTATTTTTCTGCATCTTCACAATTCGGCACACGCATTTTTGTAGACGCACTGACAGTTTATAAAAATAGTGGAGCGTGGTGGAATAAGCGCTGACGCGCTGTCCTCTCATTCGGGAGGTTGCGGGTTCGAATCCTCGTCCGGCCATCCAGATTTGGGTTTCAATGATTTCCCCAAATCACTCTATGTGAATACTGGAAAGGTTCCTTTAAAAGGCCATTGGAGAAATCCTTTCTACAACTCCTTTCACGCCTCTAATGACCTCAATGTCGACAACGCGTAAAACCATAAGCAAAAAGGAAAAAGAATGTATGCTCGCCTCATGTCTTTGAGCAAGCATTGAACTTCATCTTTAATATCTAAGTCGGTCAAATATTTTCGCAGCATTAGGAAAAGGTGGTAGTCACTGTGGGTCAAGTCTGCAATTGTATGATGGGTGGGTGATTATGTGTGATGAGCAACGTGTGGACCAGCTATGTCGTGAACAATGCTTGCTTCCTTGCTTACAGTTCGTCTTCTTCGGTTCTGAATTGAACTTCTGAGTATTTTCAGTGTTTTACAGTAGCTGTAGTAGTAGTAGTTGTTGTGGTCGCAGCTTGCATTAACCCGACTAACAATGACTCCTTCCCATTCAATTTTTTTCCTTCTTATGGCATTACCTTTCGTCAACTGTCGAGGTCGTTAGAGGCGGGGAAGGACTGCGGAAAAGGAACTGGAAGAAATTCGGCCTTGGCTATTTAAAGGAACTATATCACCATTTGCCTGGAGTGATTTGGGGAAACCAAAGAAAACCCAAATCTCGATAGATGGAGGTATTCGAAGCCGTCTCCTCCCGAATGCGACACCATTAGCTTCACTTTTTCATTACTAGTCGTATTTGGTCTACGATTACATCCATAAAATTATTTAAAAATCTACTTAAAGCAAAGTTAATAATCGTAAATGATAAAATGTCGGTAGAAGTGCGATAATTTGATGAGAGGGTGAGTTTCCAAAACAATCTCTGAAATCAGAAACGCAATTCAATTTATTTTTTTCTGTCTCTCTTTCCCATTTTCAACCCCTCTCCCTTTTTTCCTATTTTTAGCAGCTATAAATTAAATGAATTAAAGATTCCGGATGCTTTATATTCTGTTCCGCTCATAAAATTCATATATTACTAAGGTGATAGATATAAGAAGATTGTCTTGCACCGCAATGGTATGAGATTGAGTCAGCTACCTCAATTGGAATTTACGCGTCTGCACCAAACAGCATGTGACGGAGGTGAAAGGTTGATTTTTAAATGCTACACTTCTATAGCCAACTTCCTCGTTTCGGGTCATTATAGCTCCGTGATGATGTGCGGCGTCAGATACGGTGTCAACCGATTTGAGCTCCGGTGGTTGAAGAACTTTTTAGAACTAGGACATGTTTCGGTGGCGGTGAATTATTACTAATTATCAGATGGTGCACGAAAGTCCTGGTTTAAATCCCAAACCTCTCTGTAGCGCGTATGGAACTTCTGACAGTGACTCGTCCGCCGGATTTGGACGTTAAGCTGTCGGCCCCATCGATGTGTTTCGGGGGAGTAGGTCTCAATCGGCCGGCACCTTCTGTCTTATTTCATCTCTTATCTCTTATTTTACTGTCGTCAGTCTCTCGATTGGTTTGATATAAACCACCATCCCTTCTTATTTTGCACTATCCCCTTCATCTCAAAACACCTCTCTTAAAAAACGTCCACCGTTATCTGCTTCATACATAACCAATCCCAAATGTATTAAAAAACCACCCACGAATCTGTTTTTTCTTTGTGTACGATTTTTTCCACAAACTTCTTTCGTCAGCCATCATTTCCAAAACATATTAATTTCGTGGTTTAACTGTCCACTTAATTTTCAGCATCCTCCTATAGCACCACATTTCGAATTCTTCAATTTTCCTTCTTTCAGGCATTCCTGAAGTCCATGCTTCGTTACCATAAGGTGCTATGCTCCATACATACAGTTTTAAAAAGTTCTCTCTGGTTCCTGGGTTAATATTTGAAACTACTTTTTCATGAAGCCACATTCAAATTCCTCTTTTACTTCTTTTATAGCTTCCTCCACATATAAGTTGAATATTAGTAAGGATGAACTGCAACCATATCTGATACACTTTTCAACTGATTGGTGACTCTCATGATTCTCTACTTTTATTATAGCCACTTGATTCTTATATCAATTCTAAAATATTTTTCTACCTCGATACGTAAGACCTGACTTTTTTTTAAATTTTTAACATTTTGTCCCGCCTTACATTACGAAAAGCTTTTTTTCTAAATCAACAAACGCTATGAAAGTAACTTTGTTTTTCTTGATCGGTGATAAGAATTGATTCTCTTGCGGCACGGTTTTTCCAAAATTCAAACTGTAGCTACTGTATATTTTATTCCAACCCAAAGAATTTACATTATAATGTCTGTCTCAGAATGACAAGCAAAAATTTCTTTTGAAAGTTTAAATATTGCAAAGTCTTATAGGCATTCAATCAGAACATTGTAGGAGGAAAACTGAGGCATAAAATTGAAATTCAGTGCGGGAATGTCAGTGTGGCAAGAAACAAGGAAACCAGTATTATACGCTTTGTAAACACTACGTTTCCGTCTACTACGATATTTTAGAATTACACTCTAGCTGCGGAGAGTAGTACTGCCGATTTATAAAATTTTGTAACAATTAGCTATGTTATTGCTCAGCATGATAATTTCATTCCTATTACCTCTTAATCTTTACTGAAAGACATACTTGAAAAAAAAAATATGAGGAAATATTATAGAGAATTACATCATAACTACATTGAAATTTTTTATTTTACCACATTTTATTGAGACTGCAAATTTATGTAGTTTTAGCATCCGGTTTGAGGTCTTTGCTCAAGTAGAATGTGAATTGGATTTTTTTTTTTTAACATTTCTACGAAAATGTTACCTATTTGCTTACTAGCAAACCGATCAATTTTGCTCGTCATTTTTGGTTTAATACTACTTCATTAAACAACGGGATTAATATGACAATATCTTCCATATAAGAGGGAGCTTATATTCACTTTGAATTTGATAGCTGCTAAAAAATTAAAAAAAAGTACCGGGTGTGGTGCGTGAACGGTTAACGTTCTGGCCTCGTATTCGGGAGGACGCGGGTTTGAATCCCCGTCCGGGCATACAGATCTGTGTTTTCCATGGTTTCCCCAAGTAACTCCAGGCGAACGCCCGGATGCTTCCTTGAAGAGGCCATGGCCGAGTTCCTGCCAGTTTCTTGCCCCAATCCGATCCCGCCTCTAATGACATTGCTGTCAACGAGCCGTAAAGCCCTAGCAAAAAAAAAAAAAGAGAGAGGGGCGGAAAGAGTAGAGAGAAAGAAAATGAAATTTGATTTGCGTTTCTGATTTCAGAGATTTTTTTGATATCCCCGCTCTCATCAGATGCACTCACTTCTGCACATATATTTTAATTTACGATTTTATAACTTTTCAATAGATTTTTTAAATAATTTTATGGACGGCATCATAGAGCTAATACGAAATATATTGAAAAACTGAACCTAATGGCTGAGCGTTAACGCTATGGTTCCGCATTCGAGAGGAAGTGGGTTTGAATTCCTATCCGGCTATCAAGATTTGGATTTTCCTTCGTTTCTCCAAGTCACTTCGTGTGAATGGCGGGATTATTTCTTCGAAAACCCATGGTCCGAATTCCTTCCCATTCCTTGTCTCCATTCCCTTCCCACCTTTAACGACTTAGAAGTCGATGAATCGTAAATCCAGACGCATAATAAGAAATTGGTATAGTAATATTATTTAGTTTTTCGTCTCCTTGACGATGGTGCGAACTCGTTATAGTCCACCTAACGTAACCACACGACACTATTTCGACGATGTTGAAGCCCGAGAAGATTTCTTTCAGTCTTACCTCTGTGAAAGATTTCATAGTTACGTGTGCAGTTTATTAAGAAGCACTCAGTTATGAGTCTTTCCTTAAGTATGTTATGTCCTGACGCAAGCAGGTAAGAGTCGATGTTATATTTTACGCATAACGCAGTTGTAGGTTCGACTTGTTTAAAATAAACGCAAAAAAATAATTGGAAAACCTAGACTCGAACCGAGGACCACGTGTTTACAAGACTAGATGGTTAGCCACAAGCAAACGGAGCTCACGTTGACAGACGGCTCGTGGAGTGGGTAAACAACCTTATCCTGCCTCGGAAGTCTGTTACATTCAACTGGCATTAGACAATTATCCGAAATAATCTCTTTATAATCGTTTTAAATAGTTTTGTAGAACTTAAAAATCTGGATCTTTGAACATTTACACCCACTTCTCGGACCACACACCCCATTGTGTATTGCATTATTGCAACTGATTAGCCACATCAATATATAAATAAATATCGTTATAATTTTACGCTAATCATTTGGAATAAAATGCATAACTGAACCTCATTTTTACTGCGCTTTATTGCAATCGTGTTAATTACAACTTTAACGATATGCTGAATTTAAGAAAAGTGCTGCTGGAACCAAATTTCATCCGATTGAGGTATGGTCGGCGATATCTTGCCTAATATTAGTCAATCCAGGGACAGGAAAATGCGTTACTTGTTTCGAGATCGGTCAATAGCTTTTTACTGAAAAGTGGGGAATGATAGATGAACTACCAAGAAGAATCGTCAATGGGCGGGCGGAGTCTTCCTGCTTTGTTCGAGGCTTGACTTAAGGAAATGAATAACAGATGGCGCTGAGTTGAATACGGGCAATGATGCCACATTGTGCGAAATAAGGGACTTAGACTCAGGCGCGGACAGTCAATTTTTTTGCCAAAGAGTGTACATCAGAAATCTTCTTAGGTGCCCTGTATGCTGGACAGATATTTTTCTTTTTTTAAAAGATGGCTAATTTTATCTGTCACTCACTGGATGTAGGTTAACATTTCCATGGGTCTGTTTGTCGTCTGTCTTCTTCTGCCAGAGCTGGAGAACAGAGCAGTGCTTAAAGTTCATGGGTTGTGGTGGCCTTGTTGATAATGTCAAGGATGTAGCCATTGGCCATAAATGTCTCCTTCAAAATTTCTCTTTCAGCGACTGCTTGTTTCGTAACTAACTTAAGATGCACGGACGGTTGAAGTTTTTAAACTTCCGTGTTTCACTGTTGGATAGAGGTGAGAGGCATGTATGTTGGGCTTATGATAAACTCCATGGCCCAGGGAGCCTTCTTCCTTCTGCTTCATGGTTGCTTCCATAAAAGGAAGCTGTTTGCCCACCTCAACTTGCATGGTGAATTTAATTTTATCGTGGGCACTTTATTAATTGTTGGCAAAAAGTCTGGAGGGATTCTCATCCACGAGACCAGATAACAAACTTGTTATACATGTATCGTAGTCATAAAGAAGGTTTCAGATTGTAACTGTTGTTAATTTCGGCCTCAAACACCTCCATAAAAACATCCGCCACAATTGGAGACATTGGGCAACCCACCACTGATCCCTCATTCTGTTGGTAGATGTCATTCTTGTAAAGAAGTTAGCTTTAGGCAGAATTCAGTTAGTGATGCTTGTTCGTGTGGTTTGATGAGATTTTCTAGTCATCCCCTACTAATGTTGATGGCTTTGTCGATTGCCATGTTTGTGCACAGTTACATGACATTGAAGTTTGCTGGTAAGTTGTTGTCTTCCAGGCGCCTGTCCATGATCGTAATTATAAAATCGTAAGAATTATGAATTGTAAAAGCACAGTTTGTCAAATTACTTAGCTTATCTGCTAGATATCTTTCCAGCGGATCTGATGGGAAGATTGAAACACGTTGACAACTAATTGTAATGGCACTCAT
>JARYHS010010164.1:0-78788 GCA_031002005.1 Vandiemenella viatica
TGATGAAGTTCTAACTATGACTAGAATACTGCTGCCAAACACTACCATTTTCCAAGATGATAATGCGCCCATACACAAAGCCAAAAAGATTCTGTCCTGGTCCGAGGGGCATCAGAATATCGTCGAACATCATCTCTGGCCAGCACGATCGCCAAACCTCTATATAATTGAACAGTTGTGGAGAATTTTGAAGCAGAGAATAAGGATCAGATTTCCACCTCCAACATCATTGAAGCAATTGGCGAATGTTTTTGTATAAGAATGGGACAACAGTCCGTTGGAAACTATTCAGACACTCTACAAATTTATTCCGCGAAGAATTGCAGCTGTTCTTCCAGCGAAAGATGGCCCAACACCGTATTAATAAATCAATAATATGTAAATGTCAGGTGTTGATATTATTTCGTCCAACCCCTGTACGTACAAATATATATTCAAATTCCATACCATCTAGAAACATAATGTTAACAGTTGCTGACTAAGTAATCGAGATGATGATGAAACGCACTGTTGCTGATTGAATGATTCGTCACTGGGCTGCAGTATGTCGAAGCAGCGCCCTGCACCAATAATAAAAACTGACACGCTCAGCCCCTAATTGAGGTGAAATTCCAGTAAGATCACGACATTGACATGAGGAGTCAAGTAATGAGATTTAATATCATTCAAACAATGACCTATCTTCACCTTGCATGTCAGTATACAGAAAATACTAACTCGTTCTAACTTATTCATAATATCGTTGTCTTATGTGTTTCTACAGGAAGGTCAAAGATTGTTTTTAACTGCACTATTTCCATTATTATTACTCCGCGATTCACTAAACGTGGGTGGCGGATGGTGGTGCATTGCACCTATTCTAATGTGTAACAGTTTGCATAGGAAGTGATATACGGGATACGATAGGAGGCATCCATGGGTTATTTTGATGAACCATCCAGCCATTCACCTGGAGCGATCTGGGAAAAACATGGAAAACCCAGATCAGGGTGGCTGGAGCTTTTTATCATGACCTACTCCTATCGGATTCTAAGTTTCCTCGCTCGATAAATCCTTCCTCTTCCATTTCGTAATCGCTCGTGGGAATAAATGAGTATAGAAATGAATCCTTTTCCAGCTCTTTGAATGTGGACAAAACCGAAACTGTATCGGCTCTAAGGGGTCTCACACTGTTTGGGTCACTGATTCATGATCTACTCATACTTTATCTTTGCTCCTTACGTCTCTGCTCTTTTATGGTTTTACGCCTCATTGACGTCGAGGTCATTAGCGGCGGGATGGGATGGGGAACATGAAACGAGAAGGAATTCGGCCATGGCCTTCTGAAGGAATTATCCCAGTATTCGCGTGGAGTGATTATGGGGAAACCGTGGTAAACCCAAATCTGGATGCCCGGACGGGGATTCGAACCGGCGCGGCGTCCTCCCGAATGCGAGGCCAGAACGTTAACCACTCACCCACCAAGCTCGGTCTGCTCTTTTATACTGTTGTTTACTGCTGTGATGATAATTACAATGCAATTTTGGCCTAAAGTTTTACGAAGTCCAACAATGATAAACCTCAATAAATAGATTAGATCGGATAAAGTGGTTATGATGCATGAACCTAAAAACTCATTTTGTGTCTTTAAAAACGCCACAACTTGATTGTACCAAAGTGCTGAGTGGGTCTGCCAAGAGTGAGGTTGCTTTCTTCCACGCATAATCCTCCGAACACCCAAAAAGTTGGCGACTTTTCTTTTCAATTGGCAAGGAAGCAGTTCTCTGTCATGTTGGTATTTGCCATGACAGCTAAAAAGTTTGGAGGGAAGACACTTAACAAAGTGGGAATTTACTTACGTGAAACTGTCTACCAACTGTGAAATATTTTAATCCTGTAACAATACCCTCGACATTAAAGGCAAAATATGCCTAGCAGTGGGAAAATCATATAGTAGTCGGCTGCTTCAAAGCCAAGGGGCGATCTCGCATTCTACTGACTATTCACCTTACTGAACCACTACTACGTGCCAGCACGTCTACTGTTGAGGCGGAGCAGTCCTTAGTTGATACACGACACCACAGACATCCGCTGAGGTTGCCTGTCGCACTGTGAAAAAAAAAAAAAATAAGTGTATAAATCACTTAAGGAAGAAATAAGGTACTGAAATGAGCGCCAAAAAACTGTGTGTGTTAGCAACGTTTTAAAACAGAAGGGCTCACAAAGTATGCGAGGGAGCGGGTTTTTTAATTCCGGATTTGTCGACTGCGAGAATCGTTAGTTTAGAGCAGACGTGGCTTCCTGAGCGCCGTGCCAAGCAGGGCGGGACGTCCATCACGACTCGCTGGCACGCGCTCCTCTGCGACTTACAAGCCACACACACTTACGTGATAAGTCTGTATCACAGTAACACAGTGACGTCTTCAAAAAGAATACTACATCCTCAGACTTAATTGTTGTGGTCACATTAATTTATTATTACACGACGAGGTCAAAACTCACAGTACCCTTAACAGCAGTATTTCCATTGTAGGTGAAACTAATTATAGAACGCTATTCATAGGTCGTATTTTGAAGAATTGTAGGATCCAGAAAGAATTTTTTAAAACTCTATGTGTGGATCAAACCTCTTTATGTTAGCGAAGCATCGACTGAAAGAAAGAAAATTGAAGCATTTGAAACGTGGTTCTATAGAAGAACACTGAAAATTAAGTGGGCGGATAAAGTACGAAACGAACGAGTTTTGGAAATGATGAGTGATGAAAGACGTTTGTGGAAGAGTCTCACAGCAAGAAGAGACAGGATGGTAGGTCATATTTTGAGACATTAAAGACTGGTTAACTTGTTAGTGGAGGGAACAGTAGATGGTAAGAACTGCAGAGGAAGACAGAGAGTAGAATATATGAAGCAGATAGTCGAGGACGTGGGTTGTAAAGGATATGTTGAGATGATAAGGTTAGCACAAGATTGGAAGGGATGGAGGATTGCATCAGACCAGTCGAGAGACTGATGACAGAAAAAAAAGCTCTCATAATAAGAAGATAACGTACCGAACTCTTGTGAATCCGCTTGGATTACTGTTGTGGAATCTGGGATCCGTATCGCACGGGATTGATTGACACAAAAGATAAAGTACAGAGGACAGCCACTCGATTCGTGGCTGTTTGCTACATTCCTTACGAGAGCGTCACAGAATTGAAACATAGATTTCGCTGGGATTGTATGGCAGGCAGAAGACGTAAGTTTCATTTGAATTTATTGACGATCATGCGAATATCTTCTTTCACTTACTAGTGCCATCTAATAATTCTTCCAATCTATTTCGTTCGCAATAACAGGACAGACAATATTACGCAAATACGATGACGAATTATTATATTTATTCTTTTTTCACTCGTGTTGTTCGGGATTGGAAAGCGCAGAGTAAAGATTGTTTTTGGTGCAAAGCACCCTCTACCACCCATAATACTTGTGAATTGAAGAGTATGAACTTAGATAACTTATGAATAAATTGATCATACTAGCATTTCTTTCGAATTTCCAAACACACTTGTCGTGAAGGAGTAACTCCCGCTACGGCAGCTGCAACTCCTGGTTCACGGGGTAATGCATTCCTCTTCAGTCTGCATCAACTGGACGATAAAACCACTAATCTGGTATCATAAACCGAAAGCTAGTTCTTAAGATGGACTTTACACATTTTCTGCGATAATGGCTATGATGGTGTATCAGATATCGTGATTGAATCTAAAGTGGATTTACCATGCGTGGTGGGTGAGCGGTAACGCTCCGGCCTCACATTCCGGAGGACGCGAGTTCGAATCCTGGTCCCGCCATCCAGATCTGGGTTTTCGATGTTCCCCACATCACTCCAGGCAAATTCGGGGATGGTTTCTTCAAAAGGGGACGGCTGAATACCTTCCCTTACCTTTCCACCTTTCCTATCCCACCTCTAGAGACCTCGACTTCGACGAGGCTTAGAGGTAAAAGCCATAAAGTGCGTATAGATAATAGACGAAAGCCTACATTAGTGGAATGAAAGCGCAGTTTCTTTCCTGGAGTGATCTCTTGAAGAATGAGTGAGTTAAACTCCAGGACTATCTTTGAGATCAGCTTTAAAACTGAACGGAATGCTAGTAATAGTCACGTCTGCATTTGCTTGCAGCATTAGAAAAGCCTTGGCATCAGCACAAGGGGCTGATCCGATATTGCAGTCGATAAGTTTTACGATACCGTAAGTACTTCTTGATATAAACCAAGTTCACAGCAGTTGTTCGGCTGCAGTTATCATGTCGAGGCAAGACGGACCTGTTTGTGTCTGAAAGAATTCACGTATTTCACAAATCAGCGATATGCGCTAAATGGTTTGATCCAGCCTGTACAACGTCAATCAAAAGTTACTTGGGAATTGCGACCGGATACATTGCTCTCTTTGCCATCAAGTCTTCATCAAGAACAAATCGACTGCAGTTAGCATTAGCGTCCGTTGCTAGTTACTTTGCCAGTCTACCTATGGCTTAAAATCTACTAGTTTGATTTCACCATCAAGTATTTAACATTCTTCGAAGTCTGCTTAAGTTAGAGACACTTACTGTTTAACTGGGGAATAAATATGCATTACTGGTAATATATCAGTTATTTTACCTACAATCAATTTCGGGACATAAATGGGTTGATAGCAAGTGACGTCGGTTATTTCATAGTTCATCATCCAATTATTGAGTCATCTGCCCGATGCCAGATACAAAGCGTAGTGGTGTCAACAGCCATTCCCTGAAGGTTCTACAGTAAATTTACAGTTGCAACCATCTGAAGAAAGAAAAATTTCAAGCAGACGTCAATAAGCATTTTTTGGTCGTGGCTTTACTCCTTGACGATGTCGAGGTCCTTAGAGGCGGGATGGGATTAAGGAGAGAGCAACGGGAGGGAATTCAGTCATGGCTTTTCGAAAGAACCGTCCCTACAGTCGCCTGTAGTGAATTAGGGAAACCATGGAAAGCCGAAATCTGGATGACTGGGCTGCTATAGGCTGGTGTTGTCATGACACGGTTTTCACTGGCTTCGCATTACGGTCTTATCGTAGCCGCCTAAACCTAACCCGGTAATCCTACCGCATATGGGAGACCAAAAGTTTAACGTGGAATCCTAATCACTGAAGCTTTCCGGAGTACTTAACATCAAACGGCGAGCTTTGCCAGAGGTGACGATTGGGCTAAGGGCCTTTGAAAATCCTCGCCTAAACATGGATTAGAAGCGGAGGCATTTCGATCTCCAGTCAAACACCTTAACCACTGAGCTACCAGACGGCTCCAAACTATCACTATCGTTAAATTCTGTCCATTAGCTTTTACGTGATGCGCTGACAGATAAAAAAAATTGTAAAGTTTGATCTTTTAAACCCCACAAAAAAATTATCCAATAGCTTAACCCAAGACATAACTTATCATAGTGTGTAGTTTCGTTAAAATCGAGCATGCTGGGTGAACGGTAAAGACATGACCTCGTATTCGGGAAGACGTGTGTTCGAATCCCCGTGCAGTTATCTAGATTTGGGTTTTCCATGATTTTCCCTAATCACTCCCTGCAAATTCTGCGATGGTTCCTTTAGAAAGGCCATGGCTGAAATCTTTCCCATCCTTGCCCCCACTTCCCGCCTCTCATGACCTCGTCATTGACGAGGCGTAAAGTCAGAAGCAAAAAATAAAATAAAAAAAAAACATGTCTTGTTGAAATCCATCTATTAGATTTTACATGAAGCGAGGATAGAGAGACAAAAAAATGCAAATTTTACTATTTTATCATCTCTACCATCGATATTACAATTTTGAATTATTCTTATTGAAATAAATTTGTTCTACAGACTCAGCTTCCCTAGAACTTTATTATGTAATATAGATACTGAATTCCAGTCTTGGAAGAGAACTGTACACGTCTCTTTCTTACATTCTGAAGAGAGAATATCTCGTGTAAACAGAATTTTTATCAGTTTCCAGTTTCTTAACAGTCTCGACGAAGCTAAAGATTTCATACAAGAAAAACACAGCATCGCAGTATGAATTGCAGACAGATGAGTGAAATTGTAAAGGACGCGTAGCAGGCGTGCAGGCCGCTGCCACCGCTGCGGCGCCGCTGCCGGTGTACCTACTAGAATGCAGACTCTTAGCTTCCTCAGGTAAAGCTCTGGAGGTACGTCATACTATTGGTTGCTTCCACGTTGCAGATGTGGCAGTTGTAGCATAAAACCTATCCGAGTTACGCTAAGTCTCATGCAGCAGTAACTTCAAGATATCCATTTTTTCGGTGATCTCAAGAGGAAGGAAACTGCAGTCTATTTTCTTTCTTGTAGGCAAGTAAACCGAGAATTAATAGGAATGTTGATTGAAGGTGGCAGAGCGAGGTGTTGTAAGACGCAGGCAGCCCGGGGCTGCAGTCGCCCGTCTTGAGGCCGTCGTATTGATCGCAGGCGGCAGCCAACTTGCCCTTCTTGCGTCTCCGGCCGCAGCACCGAGCTAATCCTCCGCCCCTTCTTCTTCTTCGCTCCCTTCTTCTCCTTCATCTTCTCCGCGTCTTCTCCTCCCCGCCGCCACTCCGTTCCTCGGCCGTCTTTATCGATCGCCGGTCCCGTCTGCAAACGGCACGACACCCCTCCTCACCCTCCCCATTCCCAGAAATATCGCATCCCGGCACCGGCCTCCGGTTCCATCCGTCCCTGTCCCTCCCCCCTCTTCCCGCTCCCCTCCTTTAAGCCCCCCTTTCCTCCGCAAAAGCTGCAAAACTTCGCCTTCAACCCTCGCCATAGCGGCTCTTTTTCTCCGGAGATGAGGGGCAGAGGAAAATAAAATAAAATAAAAAACCTTCGTCGTCGCTTGGAACCGGTCTTCTGTACAGAACGAGGCCCTTGTTGGTCGCTCCTCGAACGGAGGAAGCTTTCATCAAGACGTGCTCGCTCACAGTCGCGTTATACGGCTCTGATATGTTACGAGAATGGTGCAATTAATCATTGCTATAGACCAAGTGAATTCATCACAGTTACTCTGCAAAACGCTGAATAAACACATAGTTTTTATCTGAAATATTGATTTTCCCCAATCTAAACACGATTACTTAAAGAACAGCAGTGAATGGGATATAACATTTTTTATTGTAATATTAGTGTTGCACAAGTTCTAAAGAAGTGCTCCCCTTTTTCAATTTCCAAAGGAAATTGACATTTTGATATTTTCTATTATCCGTCATTACAATATTTTACGAACATCGTATTTACGGTTTCCATTATTGCTAAGCAAATTGTGAACAGTTTTAATTATATATGTATAATCGTAGAACTGATTAAAAGTCCGATATATTTGGAGATAAGATTTTCACGACAAAAGTTCGAAAGCATAAACAAACACAACCATATTTACTATCACATGAAATAATGCATCATCAAAATGTGCAAAAATGCTCACATATACCTTTCAAACTAGTATCACTTCATGGTTTCCAATTTTTCATTTTATAGCAGGCAATTATCACATTCCATATATAAATTTTAGTGTATACTCCTACCATAGACTAAAATTAATTATAGAGTTCATATCACAGACTCATGTGCCCATCTACGTACATGAGAGATACGTAAGTAAGTCTGGGGAACGTTAACATACAGCGCTTAACATTACTACGCAACATATTTGTCGAGTTTCTGGGAAAGCAACTCCAAGCGTGGTAGAAGAGCGGTACCGCTCTGGCCTCTCATTCCCGAGGACGTGGATGCGATTGCCCGACCGGCCATTCCGATTTCGGTTTTCCATGATTTTCCCGAAATCACCCCCCGCGAATGAAGGGATGGTTTCGTTAAAGGGCCGTAGCTGAATTCCTTCCCGTTCCTTAACCCTACCCCGTTCATTGCCATCTCGAGTGTTCTCTAACATTTTTTTTTTTCCTTATATCTTTACGCCTCGTCAAAGTTGAGGACATTAGAGGCACGAAGGACTAAAGGGGCAAGGAACGGGAAGCAATTCGGCCATAGTCTTTATGAAGGATCATTCATCTGGAATCATTCGGAAAACCGAAATCTGGATGGTCGGACGGTGATTCGAACCCGTGTTCTCCCGAATATGACGCCAGAACGTTATGAGTCAGTGAATCTGAATAGTTTTATTAATTTAAACAATTCAACACTAATTTTAAATTTACAACTGAATTCAATTTCGACGATAAATTTCATTCTATTTGAAATTGAATGACGGTATACCACGTTCTGTTGTGCGAACACCCAACACTATTTTTTTATGGATTTTTTTTTTATTTTCATGGTGATATAAGGAAAATACGCTGTTCTTGTGTTTCTTATTATGAAATAGGTTTCTTTTTTTTCTATTGTCATCTTTAATCTGATCTACAGCCCAGAGTAATTCACGTAATATCAGACTGCAGTATCCCGAATCTTGTATGTCTACACAGTCACTTTTACACAAAATTCTATAAGTTATGTATTAGGTTATATTTACGTATAGCCTTCTATTAACCATAAGATAGTTTTAACAATTAGGCATCGGATTGAATCGATTTATAACATTTATCGAACTCCTTGCTGAGTTACCACTGTGAGTTCTATACGAAAGCTTCTCTCCAAACTTTCCTTTGAGTGTAGTATTTCGAACGAGCAGCGTAAGAATACAGGTTACCCTTCTACTATACTACTGATCTGACCTGGCTTAACTTTCTTTAAGCCCAGTAAACTTTTTTTGCGGTTTCTCAGTTTTCTAATTTCTTCCAATGAACCACAGATACTGTGCTGGATCTCCGATGTGATTAAATGAACATAGAAGTCTGTATAGGAATTCCCTCATCTCTGATAGACTTAACGTATTCGCTGCAGGTAGTTTTTTGCAGGGTGTAGGTCGGAGTCGGTCTTAGACCACCCATCCCCCCGCGCTGGCCGCGCGGCGCCCCGACGCCGTTTGGCGTCGTATTTCTTCGCGGGGAGTGTGGCCGTCGCGACGCAGAGGAATCGCCTACGCTGCAGGTTGCACCCTCGTATCACTGTTATTAGGGCGTCTCTTCTTACGAGCACCAGCCCTCACCCCAGCGGATATAAGCACGCGCCATTTCTTTCAGCTCCGTTCTTAATTGCAAAACACTCTGGGGACCCTCGTGGCTTTTCATCGCCGGGCAAATTCGGTGGGCATCCCAGTTAGTTTTTTCCCCCTCTTTTCCTGGTCGCTATGTTTCTGTCACGACTTGTAGTTCTATACTACACAACTCATACACAAAGAATATGTTACATTTTTCAAATTTGACATGTATTAGTCTATCAATTAGTCAGTTACCTAAAGTAATAAAAGAGCAGTTTGGTCAAGATGTCTATCAACGTTGATCGGCCATGTTCGGCAAGCCAATGATACCCTATGGGGCGTCCATTAATTACGTGGGATGAAATCTCACCAAGGGAGAGGGGAGGTAAACGGAAATCTCACTTGAACTTCTGAAATTCTTAAAGGAGAATAGAAATTAAAAAAGGTCCACAAACGACAGTTATGACGACTTTACTTAGAGCGGTAAATTGGTCTAGAACGACGCGGATACCGACTTTAGGGGGGGGGGGGGTTATAACCGTCGTCGGAAGCTAGAGACCTAAAAAAAATGGTCTCAAAAAGCTACGAGGGAAAAGCGAGGGGTGGGTGGGGCCGCCAAGTGTCAAGTCATCTTACCGAGCGTGGTGGTGTAACGGTTAGAGTTCTGGCCTCGCATTCGGGAGGACGGCGGTTCGAATCCCCGTCCGGGCATCCAGATTTGGGTTTTCCATGGTTTCCCAAATCACTCCAGGCAAATGCCGGGATGGATCCTTCAAAAAGCCATGGCCGAATTCCTTCCAATTCCTTGCCCCCCTCCCCATCCTTTCCCGTCTCTAAAGACCTCGATGTTAAGATACTTTAAACAGTTAAAAAAAAACTCAAGTCATCTTACATCTTAGGGGGAGGATCCAGCCAGATCACACCAGAGGGGGGGGGGGGGAGGGGTGTCCAGAATTCCGGGAAAAACACCTCACATAATTATTGGAGGCTCCCCTAAGCATTTTAGTTCTGATTTCTGTACTTAAACGTCGCTGTTATAAAATATAATTTCAATATGTTTTACCTTCGAATTAAAATTATTACCCGATCAAACTGGAAGATGTTTCCACTATATTATCTGTCCGTAGATTTCGCTTTTAATAATAGTATAATGCTTAATTATTTCTCGACCCGCCAGTGTGGCTCAGTGGGTTAAGGGGCCGGGGAGATAAAACGTGAACAGGTTCGAGTCCTGGTACCCGGGTACCGGCAGTCTCGATTCCGGTTTTCTCACAATCAGCTAAGCGATTCTTAGACGGTCCCCAATCTCCGCCTCATAAACAACACATTTCACAAACGAAAATACACTTGTCATGCAGAACACCAAAAGTTACACGTTTCGCGTGACAGATGGCACCACAGACTCTCCTCCTCTAGGTTACGCACGCTGGTCTAACAAACTCAGTTTGAATTCGGGCGGGACTCAAGACCTTCCAACCTCCACCCCCCTCATCCCATCTCATGATTCACACTGGGCGCCTGTGTACAATAGGGGCCGGTGACACGTGATGGCCAGATAGAGGAAAAAAACACATATCCCGGAATAATTGTCATTTTTTTCGGGCTCTTAAAATAGTTATAAGTAAAATGTTTGTTGATTTAGGCTGATAAAATTATAAAACATACGAGATAAAAAGTGTTTTAAGTCAAAAATTCTCTTCATCACATGGTAATCAGGAATTTGTGATTCTGCGGAAGCAACGTGTTGGGTTATTGTTATGTGACTAGATTGAACCAAGTGACATTAGGTAGGTATAAAACGTAACACAGCGATATTCCCTTTGTCAAAGTGACGTCACTGAATTTTTAGGTTATAGAAAAAATTTCGTTACCGAATTCACACTAAATTGTAGCGGGTACTTCAAATGTGTGAATAAGAGCCAGTTCTGTTAAGAGACTGGTGAAACTTTTCACAAATAGTAAATCGAACATCTATGATCAACCTTGTAACGGTCGTCCGCGATTTGGCTACACTGAATGCAACATAAAGAGAGCTGTAAATCTTATTAAAGACTGAATTGCATCAAAAATCACTGTTGGATACAGTGCAGCGCAGGTAATCATCGCAACTTAACGCAATCTTAGGGTATCGAGATGTTTGCACTCGTATAGTCCGACGTTTGCTGAGAGAGTGAAAAAAAACTGTCGCTCAAGGAAATTGAGAAAATGGGGAGGGGGAGAAGTTTCCGCAGTATCCCCGTAGTCCCTCGATTTTATCAATAAAGCGATCGGAGGACAACGCTACAACACGAAGGAGGTCATACAAAACTCAATGCATAAGTGTATTCGGGCTGTTGGAATTGAATTCTAATGCAAGGAGAATTCAGACCTCGCAATGTGTGCTAATAAATGGAGACTCAGTAAATAGCCTGTAGATTAGGATGGTACAGTCAATTTATCTACATTAATAATGCTACCTTTCTTAAAATTGCCGATCGCTAATTTCAGTACGACGCTCGTAATATCCTTCGTCTAATCCCTCATAACCTTCCGTGCGATCAGCTACGACAGCCCGAAAGAATAACTTTCCTGTCAATCGTAAAACCACATTTCGGAAGATCTCGACACGTTGGCTAAACTTCGTTGTTGGGAGTTTCGAGTGTTGTTCAAGATCGTGTACCTTGCACTAGTTTCCCTTTCAAGTTTAAAAATTTCTATGTGACATAGCAAGTCCCTTGATAAATGTCAGTCCTTATCGACACTATATTAGACCACCTAACGAAATGTCTTATAACACCAGGATCACTGCGTTATACTGTAGGTCCCAAAGGAAAGGAACCAGTCACCCGAGATTTGATACAGTACCTTAACTTTCCTCATTCGCGAGATTCAGCTAACCTTCTGGTTGTGTTCTGTGTTAAGTTAATCATCAGAGTATACTCTGCTTTCTAAACTGATATTTATTGTTTTAATCGGATGTTGGACATTTTTATTACATTTAAGGTATAATTACACACAACTCCAAATTTCTTTAACCAGCCTCTCCTATATGTCCCTTATGCTGAGTGTCTAGCGTCCCTCTGCAGTATATCCTTCTAGGTAGAATTGGATCATTGAATAGAGTATTAAATTTGGCACGCGGTTTGCGACTGTTTCGAGAAACGAAATCGTATGTGTTGCTTCTGCCGACGCAGGTATTGTCCAAAAGAGTTCGCTGAGCCTAACGCGGGTCCCAACTACATTGTTTGGGAGTCAGCTTCAGCAGTCAAAAAACCATTAGAAACGGCAGACTCTGAAATGAATAGTGACAGAATTCGCTAGCCAGGAAGTGCGTACCACAAAAGAATACTGCTGTCCACGAAAACCTCGTAAGCATAGCGAGCCAAGTTAAATTGCTTTATTACACACTCGCCGAATTGTGAGAAGCTTACCCGGATCTCACATAACCGCATGGGGACGAAATAAGCTCTATACTTATAGTATTCTACATACAACACAGCTGAAGGGAAAACCTCAAGACAATTACAACTTTTTAGTATAGGATTCTGGCGTTTAGTTATAAATGTTTCTTGGCTGAAGCAAATGAGACGAAGGGAAAGGTTTTTTGGATGACGGGACCGAGTTTTTATTGGTATTGGAGCACCAACGACGGATGCTACTTGTTCTCTCGCCGAGGCATTTGGCGTCTCCCGTATCTTACGACGCAGCCGACCACCACCAGTTCATACTAGCTTCTCGCAGAAGTGACCTCATCCATCATAATGAGACGACCTCGACGGAGACCTGTCCAACCAGGGTCCCCACTGAGCCGACCAGTGGCGGTGTCGGGATAGAGGTAAAGCCCAGTCGACATGCAGATATAGTAAACCTCAAGTTTCATATAATGGTTGAAATATTTCAATTGGGAATATTTATGATTAATATGAGTAATGTCACAGTAGTTGAATGACAATGGAGAATTTCAATTATTGATATTAGATAATTAATAAGAAAATATTCATTATTGGAATAATATTTAATACCTCATGGTGAAATATCCAAAACGTAACGATGAGATAGATAAAGTAACATAACGTATTAATTACTTGCTAGAAATGAATTAAATTGATAGAGCATGTTGCTAGAAATCTCTCATACGTGCACAGAAAGGTGAATGTCACATGGCGTGAGGTCAGTCGAAAATGGGTCTCGCATCGCGACACGAAGCTGTTAAAGGAACGGAACAAAACAGTGTGTATCAATCAGCGAGCTGTTACGGTGCACTGCGGCGGTGTTCTTCATCACAACATGGCCTGGGGGAACATTTGTATTACTTCGGACAGGAAGAAACATGGGGAAGCTAGAAGATGAACGAAGTGTGACGAGTATGGCCCAAGAGTTTCGTATTGCTCGCAGCAATTTTCACGGACATGGTGAACCACCGGCCCGAAGGATAGGAGAGGGCCGACCGCGGTCATCAACTGCAGCAGAAGACCGCTATATTGTGCAGGGACCCACTGCAAACAGTGAGTGTCATTGTAAACACATTTACCAGGCCTGCAAGGTACGAAGTCTCATGATCCACAGTAGCTCTGCGACTGTATGAGTTTGGTCTCTTTGCCCAACGATCATCACGTTGTGTTCCGTTGACAACCGCACATAAGCAGCACCTTGTGCTATGTTGTCAGAAAAATTAGGACTGGTCCGACGAGGAGTAACGTCGTGTGCTGTTCTCATATGAGAGCAGATTCAATAGAGTAGTGATTCTGGATGTATCCTCAACTAGTGAGAGGTAGGAATATGTAATGCACCCAAGAACATTGTCGCACATGATAGTATGGAGGGAGGAGGCATAATGTTGCATGGGCGTACCGTCCTCCAAATCTCTGAATGCGGTACACACACCGGTCAATGTTATTGTAACACTGTACTTTATCGCCATGTGCACCTTTTCAGGGGTGCATTCTGCGCTTACTTCACTTTTATAAATGACAATGCGCCATCGAATTAAACTGCGCTCATTGAGAAGCTATTGGAACGAGATTATATTCAGCGAATGGACTTTCCTGCCCGTTCCCCCAACTTAAATCGCATCGAGCACGGGTGGAATGCGTTGGGGAGACATTTTGTAGGACGTCCAGATGTTAAACAACGCTAGTAGAGGAATGGAACGCCCTGACACAAGAGCTCCTTACCAGCATGAGAGGAGGTTGCAGAGCATCAGTCGCTGTTCATGGCGATCAAACACTCTTTCAAGAGCCATGTCGCTTCCATTTGTAATGTCCATGGATCCATCTTAAGTCACAATGTCTCCGTATAAAAGTGTTATTTCTGTTTGTCTCTTCGCGTATTTCTTTCAGTTCTTTGTATGTATGGCACTTCGTATATTGTTGTAGCTCAGTGGAGGGCACGAAATATCTCAGAGGCGTTTACCGGGCGTCTGAAAAACTGAGTTCTGTTAAAACTGCGGCACAAAATAAGTTCCTTTACCGTTCATCGGTGGGAGCTGTCAGAAGTAACGTTGTACGACTATATGCCACTGCGTGAACTGCCAAAGGTGATGTCCAATCAAACGGCGTACTTAGTGCACGGCCTGAGTAGTAATGGTCAGTAGTTGTGGTGAACAGCTACAGGCAATTAGGAGCCGGTGGCGTCAGTAGTTGGTAAGCCACAAGTCCCAGTCAACAGTACAAAGATCGAATGCCTCTCTCCGCGTTGTTTGTCCTCAGAAAGACTCACCTCCTTTCTCTCCAGCGGCGTCATCATAGAAGGGGACTCCAGTACGTGTTTCAGTAGTGAGTAGGTGTGTCTCCTGCACCGTCAGCAACAGATCTTAAACTCCGAATAACATTTACCACACGATGTTGTTCGTGTCATGGAATCAAAATGTATATTTGGTACACCTGTAACCCAGTTATTTGAACGTAGCCAAATAAACTGGAAGGAGTAAATAAATTTGGTGACAGGAAAATGAATGGCGTCAAAAGATCTCGGACCTCCACGTTTGATTGGTAAGCTTTTGGTATTCGAATTATATATCGATTAATCTAGCACAATTAGGTTCACAATACATCAGGTGTATTCTGCTGATAGCTCAGCCACAGTAATGATCGTAGAAGTTTCAAATTTTTTAATTCTTATTTTATTTTTTTCAGTGTGAGATTACGTTCCGTCGATATAGAGGCAATAAGAGGCGGAAAGGATTGGAGACAAGGAACGTGAAAGAATTCGGCTTTGGCATTTTGAAGGAACCATTTCGTCATTCGCCTGGAGTTCATGGAAAAAAAAATCTGGACGGCAGGACGGTGATTTGAACCCATCTCCTCGAGAATACCAGACCTGAACGTCACTACTCACAACCCGGTCTAGGTTCAAAATTTCGAAGGAATTAACTGTGGAATGTAGTGTGTAAGTCCTTTGCACGATTATGAAATTCTGTATATAAAAAAGTCGTATGACATTGTTGGCCGGGAGACCCCCGAAGGGTAGTTTGACCGCCGCGTGACAAAGTAATGTAACCTGGTAATCCTACCAGATACACAGGTTCACGTGGAATTCTAACCACGCAGCGTCCCATCGTACTTGACATTACAAAAGCAAAGTTTTGCCAGAGGTGAAGGTCAGATAATAAAGGACGTAAAAATTCCAGCCGACACCGGAATTCGAACCGCGACCCTTCCCGCCCAGTCGCGCACATTAGCAACCTGAGCCACCAGACAGGTCACAGCAAATTCAGTGACAATTATGGATGGTAACCAAGGTTATTAGACGGAAATATTAGATATTTCTGGCAGCTAACTACGAAATTAAATTGTCATAAGAAATTTAAAATGGTGTAACTAGTCTTTATAAGATGATATCTATGAAATTCTGGTTATCGTTGTTACGATTCTATTAATATTGGCCGCCAGTAAACCTGTTAGTAAATCATAGATTTCATCAGCCCTATTACGGTACTACGAAATAGCGTTATTATAGTGTGTGTTAGGTGTCCATAGATTCTTATTTCCAAAGCCACAAAAGAAAGGTTCTGAAAAATATTAGATTAAATTTTATAAAACTGAATTAGAAACCCCAAAATCTAAACACCTCAAGGCCTCAGCAGTCAGGTTGTGAGTTGTTCATGGCGGCCGATTTTGTGGAATTCATCCCCTTCGCAAAAAGTTATCGTGTGGACAGTTTACCACATTCGAAATAAATTCGTTTTTGAGGAATTTTTTGTTTTTGTTAAGAGATTTAATTGAGAGCTTCTTTCTGAGGTGTTTTGTCATAACGCGAAAACTCTAATAATAATAGCCTGCAGTAAAATTTGAAAGTTGTTGCTCCGGTATAGCTTCCAACCAATTTCCATAAACGTATGGATTTGTTTGGATTGAAGTCGTTTTATATACGCCTCTTTGATCTTAATGCTTTGTTTAATAATTCCGCTAGCGTATGATGCATATCCGTTAAGTTCACAAACTTTTTAAACAGGAATTTTTCACTCACACAGCAGCCATTCAATTTTGTCTTTTTCGAAGCAGTCCACACCAAGCTTCCTCCAGCAATTTTTTTGTTTATTTATTTTTTTCTGAGAGAAAACATACCTGAAAGACTACTTTTGGAATGCTATTGTACCGCGTACTGCAACTTTTATTTTGGGGAACAAAATGGAAACTGTTTGAGGAGACTGAGGTGAAAGCGGTGATTGAGAGATAAGTTTTGAAAGTCTGGATATAGTGAACATGTGCTCACAGAATCAACGAACAAATCGAAACTGAGCAACCGCTTGTATTAAATATAACATAATCTTATTCTAATTCATTCTGTATTAACATTTAATAATCTGTTGATATGTGATTCAGATTTGAAACTTTACAAATTTTCCGACCAGTCCTCTTATGGGAAACTAATGTTGGCACTCGAACTATGGTAAAGTTTGGCACGTTCTTCTGAACAATTTTTTTCTGGCAGCATGGTGTGATGCTTAGTCACTAAACAATATCTCTGACAATAATACTAAAGTTTACATCAGGTTCTAAATTTGTCTTAATTTTATCGCCTTGAAATTGTTCTCTTGTAAGCTCAAGTTCAGAAATAGTGTTCACTTCATCATTCTGGTTCTTCATTTTTTCTTTATAATTGTTTTTGTCTTTATAAAAAATCCTTCTCACTGTCAATCACTCATCAGATATCCGATTACAATATCTATTTCACCTTTATATAATTTCATTTTACTTTTAGGAATAGCAACGGCATTGATTAGTATCTGTGACACAGCAGTGGTGGCCCAGATGTGAACAAGTGATGAGCTTGTCAATAACTTACGGTGCTTCTAATCAATTCTACTTTCTTCACACGTTTCGATCAATGCCCGTGGTCTTCCTTAGGTATCAAGTCACACGCTGAATCCGCTAGAGACTGGTGTTGTGACCGGCTGCTCGTGTCTTTATCTATATATATAAAGATGAATGTATGTATGTTTGTTCTTCATACAAATCCACAGTTTTCATCCGGTCACGATGAAACTTTGCACACTTATCCTTTGAAACAAGGAGAAAAATACTGTCTACATTTGGTTGAAAAATTATCTGTATAAATAATACATGTTTTCTCATAATTTCGAAATACTACCGAATGGCGATATACAGACGCGTTGGATATGGACGTATGTATACTGCTTTTTCCATGTATCGGTCAGACAGCTCAGTGGTTAAAGGCCTTGCATACAAATGTTTTGGTCGTGGTCTGCGGTTCAAATCTCCGTGGAAGCTAAGATTTTTGAAAATTGTTTTTGATCGTAAGAGTCACGCCTGGGCCGTAGGTTATTCGGATTGAATGTTAAACTGTAGATATCACAAAGTTAGGGGTACAATGCGAGGCAAATCGTAGGTTGTCTTGCAATGCTGTAGGTGTACACTTTTTTACGTTATAATGATTCCTCAGGGGTTGTTCGCAGTCAGAGAAAGAGAGAGAGAGAGAGAGAATGTGTGTGTGTGTGTGTGTGTGTGTGTGAACCGCAGTAATAATATTATAAATACGGAAGTAAGTCTCTGTCTTTTTGTTACGTTTTGACGACCAAATGGCTGTATCAATGTTGATGAAATTTGACAAGAAAATCTGTATGAAGGACACAGGACATTTTCTCCGGTATGATTAATAGTTGTAGTCACGAAATTTTGAGACCTTATCGAATGGTGACAGAAATATGTTGGAAACTGATTCTCTTCAAGAGACTGGTTCGACGGTAGAATGATATAGTGATAGCTTTCCTGTCATATTATGCCGACTCGGTGTTGTTTGGGTCCAATCCTTCGTTACCAATAACTTTCTATATTCAATTCTGGTAAAAAATTCTTAATCCACGCGTACGAAGTCGCGGATACGAGCTAGTAGTGTATAGATTATCTAATCTCTACCAACCATCGAATGGTGATTTAATGTATTGTTTACGTATTGCTTATTTGACCATCACACATCTCCATTCTTTACTTAGAACACAGCCGTCGTCTTTAGTAAGATTGTTTGGCTCTTGGAATATCTAGATAGCCTCACTTCCTGATCTTTACATGTAACTCTGGGTTTGGCAAAAACTCTTCCATTTTACCTTAGTATGTTATGATCCACCTCGAACTGGTGTTCGCCAACAGCTAGTAGAAGGACTGACAACGCAGTGTAAATCTTCCAAAGTTATTAACAACATTATAGCGGCTACGAAAACCGCTATCTCTTTCAAGCTGATGGTCTTAGTGGCAAATGTAAAAACAGACTCAGCCCCAACTCTCTCGCATAACGCTCTGGCTTCGCATTCGGGGCGAACCAGGTTCGAGTCCCCACCCAACTATCCAGATTTGGGTCCCCATGGTTTCTCCAAACCAATACAATCAAATTCCGAGATGGTTCCTTCAAAAAACATGGCTTAATTCCATCCTGTTCCCTCCCCCATTCAAATCTCGACGTCGACGAGGCGTAAAGCCATAAGCAAACAAACAAAAAAATCCCTCATTCATAAACGGTAAACTGAAGCGCATTGTTCATTCTATAACTATCACTATTACTCCGAGATTCATTAAAATTGAGTGGCAGAGGGTGCATTGCACCTATCCGAAAGGGTAATAGTTTGAAAGGGATATACGGGATATGGCAGGAGGCGCCCATGGGCTATTGTGAGGAATCATCCCAGCATTCGCGTAGAGTCATCGGGGAAAACCATGGAAAACCGAGATCAGGATGGCCGGAGAGCTTTATCGAAAGCTACTCCTGTCAGATTTTAAGTTTACTCGCCCGGTAAATCCTTTCTATTCCATTCCCTAATCGCTTGTGGAAAAAATTAATACAGAAAAGAATCGGTTCGGGCCCTGATTTCTCTTATCTTATTTTCACGGTCATTCCGAGATACGAATGTTGCTGGTAGAAATATTTGTTTCCTGTCATTCTGAAATATGTCAGTCGTGAATTTTTCAATTAGCTTCTATCGAGAGCAACGCCCTCAGTGTTTCAGGTCTTCCCAACCTAACTCCTTCAACATCGCACTTACGCTTTCCCTCCAACTGATTCTGATCAGATATACGAAGTACGTTCTGACTGTTCGTGTCAATTGGAATGAGTCTTATATGCTAACGCCAAGAACCCCGAAAAAGTTGAGCCGGCGTTAAGAGAGACAGAGCTTTGTGTTCGACTCACAAAGTCCCTGACACCGAGGACAAAAGACAGTAACTGCGCGTTGTGAGGTGAAAACGCATTTTCCTCTTCTCACCAAAATTTGCGCATCACACAATAGAAAGGAGTCTGAATATATTCACATCCCAGTTCCTACAAGTATTTACGCTTCACTGCACAGACCGCTATATTTTTGTGCTCTTTTATGTAAATGTCCCACTCTCTTTGTTCGGCTAGTGGGTCTGGCGACAGAAAAGAACCGTTCGTTTCAGCGAAAGAGATTAATCCTTTCTTATTCATATTGGCTCCAAGTCTGGGAGAATTCGGTGCACAGAAAGTCTTTTGTCCTCCAACTAATGAGAAACAGGAAGGGTGCAAAGATCGCTTCTGCAGCTGCTTCCAAGCAAATGTAGCTTCCGTTAAGAGATGGCCGCGTATGGAGACAGTGCGTTTATTCACTGCTCACATAAAGTGTGACTACTCTTGTTTCTTCATTAAAGTATACTTCATTCCAGAAAATTCCTTTCATAGCAGCGTAGCGCATAAATCAAAACAATAGAAATGTATTTTAGACGTTGCTTAACCAGCTAAAACCTTAACATATTTCTAAGACTTGTTGCACTGATCATACACTTTCACTGCAATTACTTTATGTAGTTGCTTCTAATTAGTTGTAACGTCATCTGATAAATTCATTTCTTTCATGCGCAAAACCGGAATGGTTTGTGAACGATGAAACTTTCCAAACAACAATGTTCACATACATTAAAATATGTAAATGGAAGACTTTTTTTTACTTACGACTTTACGCCTCGTCGACGGCGAGGTCATTAGAGGTGGGATGGGACTGGGGACAAGGAACGGGAAGGAATTCGGCCATGGCCTTTTGAAGGAAGCATCCAGGCATTTGCCTGGGGTGATTTGGGGAAACCATGGAAAACCCAAATCTGGATGCCCGGACGGGGATTCACACCCGCGTCCTCCGGAATGCGAGGCCAGAACGTTAACCGTTCACCCAACATGCCATGGAAAACCGATCGAGAATATGAAACTACTCTTGATACTGCACAATTCCAACAAATGTCGTCGTGCGAGGATTGGGAATTATTCCTTGATTCACGATCTCTGCTAGCGCGTAATGATTTTAAATTTTTTATGTAAAAATACTTGTTTTTTTATAAACTTGTATTTGTATCATATACGCAATTGCGTGCGATCTGGCAAAGTCTAGGTACCAAACGGTAAACACAACGCTTAATTAAAAACACCCATGCGCAATGCCCTACTCAGATTTGCGACTACTCCTGCAACTCAGACCCGCCCGCAAACCTCTATGTCGTCTTCGCTGGCTAATGGAAAGAAGACATCGGCGCTACGCGCTGCTATCACTTTCCGAAGGAGTCACTGATTGACCCGATTAGCCGAATTGTCATACACTGAGAATACTGAAAATAGAGACGGTTAGAATTGCATCTTTCAATACGAAGTTTTGGAGCGTCAGTTGTTCTGTAAATTGGATCTTCCACCAAACTGCATCTGGCGCCCCTACGACTGTATTGACGACGACGGTTCTAGTCTGTTACTCAAAAGGTGCCATTACATAATACCAAAAACATCGTCAATCCGCAGTTTTTGCCAGAATGAGTACCATTTTCTCTGCAAAGTGTTCATCAATGATTCTCCTCGTCTTTCGCTTCCTCTTTGCCCAGGGGCAAACGGAGCCCTCCTGATGAAGCTCCGTGTTCGTCTGTTACAGTCCATAGCTCTTAAAAGGAACAAATCACATACTTCAAATATACTCATGCTATATGTTTTCTTGACTCAATATCGTATTAAAAATTTGGTAAAACAATATTCTGGGAAGTACCATAGAAAATTGGGTATGAAAAAAAAAAAATTTCTGGGCTAGCTTGTGGATGGCAGATGTCTAAAGCCCGTTAAGTATAGAACTAAATACTTTTAATATATTTTCACTGTGAATAAATATGTCAGCGGTGATCAGAGTTGTCGATTTTAGACCATTTTTGCCACCGTGATTTTCTACAAACTGCTATTATCTAGTAAATTTGTACCCACTAGTGACCGTAACTTGAATGCAAACGACAAATATTAAAAATATATACCTCTAATATGGTTGAGAACGAAATAAGAAAAAGTTTTTTTTTTTTTTAATTTGAGGTTATTCTCACACATAGCACTATTCTACTGAAAGTGCAGATAATTCAAAATGCATTGCATTCTAATAGACGTATAATAAATTTTATTAGAATGAATGATTGTAACAGCGTTACGAACGGAATCATGGCTGAGATCGGTTGTGTCTCTTACGTAATCCGAAAACATTCCAATCATACAGTTTTGTGTTAAGCGAGTGCCCTCTAAGCTACGTCATACAAGATACGTGTTAGGTCGTTGGAGCACAAAAAACAGATTGAACAAGGCTTCATTCGCACTTGTTTGCTTCATTCGTTCAGACCGATATTCTTCATTAATTTTGAGAGAAGAAGACATACAGTTCAGTAATTAACGGAAACAATTTTTGCTACAAATACAAATTTGTGGAAATGATCTGAGGTATTTTAATGATCTAAGTCATCAAAACGTTTATCCCTAAAATATTATAATTATCCTTGGCATAGCATCGCTAAAAATCTTATATAAAAAAGTGAAACGGTGAGGTATAGTTTTTGTTATGATTGGCAAGATGCGAGGGGAGAGTGATTGTATAACAAATATTTTATTGTGTATTTTTTCCTGGCAAATCAGAATTGAATTTTACAAAGTTCTTGAAAACGCTAAAATAAATGTAGTCAAAAGTATCTTTTTCGGAAGCAACAACGCCAGTTTCGTTAACATGCAAGTAACTTTGAGACATAACTGTTATACTAACGTATTGCAGAAAGCTGTATTTGCTGCAATGGCCGTCTGCTACCAGAAGCGATTAATTAATGGAATGTGGAAGTAATGTGATGACAGTATGAGTCCTTTAGTAAGAGGGATCCAGAAAAGGTGTGGTTGCAAAAGCTTTCAAATACTGCTGTAGGATTCGAAACAAGCACTTGTTCTAATTCATCAAGTCTTGATTTATTATGAAGTAAGCGATTTTTTAAAAAAATTTGCGCACAATCTATGTGCATTTTTGTTCTAGTTTGGTCCTTTAACCATTAAATCCAACTGTTACTTTTAACAGAAAAAAGTTCAGGCTCATATCTAAACTGCAAGCTTATGAAGCATAAAGCATAAAGCACTCTTTCATGCTGCTAATAGTAGTGCCCAGATATGGGAGTGAATCTTCATTGACAAAGACTCGCGCATCGGCCGTTTTCTTTCCGACGAGGGGAGAGCTGATTGGGTTGTCTTGGAACCTGACCGGCACTAGCTGGGCCATGTTAATTAGTGTGCACTGCCCGGACCTAATTGGGGACCAAGACAAACAGCCGGCAAGACGCCTCCCTTACCAGCCAACCGCAGGGCAGCGGATCTTCCTTATTGGTTTCAACCACACGTGACAAGCCAGAGAATATAGTCAGCTTGCCCGTCTCGTTTCATAAATAACATTTACATGGCGCTTCCACCGCATTCAGGTCTTTCATTTTATCATTGTGAGTACTAGAACACAACATGTTATGGTATCCTATTCACATTACTTCCCAGTAACTGAAACTATAACTTCGACACCTAGACGTAAATTTATAGGCGTATGATGACGGAAAATTTTGAAAATTATAGTTCGAAAATAGAATTAATGAAGCCACATCCAGCAGATATAAATAGTAGCTTTCAGCCAATATTAACAGGTGTCCAAATGGTAGTTCACACCATCTGATACTTGAATTTACCTCCTTTAGTGACACATCCTTTTTGATTCGCCATTATTGTGACATTTCAGCAGCAGTAGTGTGCAAACTTGAAACAATGAATAGCATTTAACCTGTGTGCTTAACAAGTACTGAAGCAACTCCATGCCAGTGGCCTTTGTAAAGCGTGAATTGTGGCATCTCGCCGTTTCATTGATTCCTCATGTGCACCGTAGGCCCTAGGGAAAATTGTATTAACAAACTGCTCCATCGTGGTACATTAGAATTAATTTGATATTGTGTTCATATCATTCATCTAAATTTTCTAATCTCTACTATTATTACTCTCAACACATTTAGGAACACCTTTCACGGGGACGTTAGAAAACTCAGTTATTCCATCAAGTTGGTGCATGGCATCAAATTATCGCCGAAGAGCCAAACGCTGCAAACAACCACAGTTTTTTTTTTTTTTGCTAATGATTTAATGCCTTGTTGACATAAAGGTCATTAGAGGGGGGAGAGGATTGGGGATAGGAGAGGGAAGAAATTCGGCCATGGTCTTTATGAAGGAATAATCCCAACATTCAACTGTAGTGATTTGGCGAAACCATGAAAAACCTAAAGCTGGATGGCCGGTAGTGGATTCGAACCTGCGTGCGAGACCAGAGAAACATCCACGGATAATATATTTAACAGAACCGGAAGGACTAAGCCTAGCCCCAAGAATCCAAACGACCCTCGTATGGGAATCATTAGCAGGTTTTTTTATTTTATTTATTAAAGGCGGGAAAAGGACCGTAGACAAGGAATGTGAAGGAATCCGACGATGGCCTTTCGAAGGAACTATCCAGCATTCACGTGGAGTGATTTGGGAAAACCATGGAAATGCGAAATCTAGTTGGCCGGATGGGAATTCGAACCCGCGTCCTCCCAAATGCTTACCCACCACGCTCAGCTATTGACAGGTAAGAATATGATAATAGGGGCGTTACCTATAGTTTTAGCGACGGGTTTTCTTCATAACATAAAGACGGGGTCTAGGTTAACCATTCAGGCAGTGCGGGATCTGAAGAGTAGCAATTCCATTAACAGGTATGTAGATTAACTACCCCTTAACAACCAACATGAGGATTACTGTGATCTGGTTGTCAGGAGATCCTACAGGATTGTTTGGCAGGCCGGCTGTGTAGACTGTTTAGCCGTGCAAGCAAGTTGCCCAGGGTGTATCACGAGGAGGCTAGTCTAGTTCAAGCAAGACGGAAACTAGTGTCTTCCATCTTAACAATCGGGCGGCGAATCTCTCGCTTGACGTTCTTCTTGATGGCACTCCCCTCTGACACAACCCCCCTCCTTCCCCCTAAGTATTTGGGAGTCGTAATGGATTGCAACTTATCGTACAATAAACATCTAAACAATCTTGCAGCAAAACTAAGAACCAGAAATAATATTCTGCAGAAATTAATTGGCACCTCCTGGGGAGTATCCGCCTCCACACTTCGCACATCAGCACTGAGCCTTGTATATTCTGCAGCTGAGTACTGCTCATCTGTCTGGATGAATATCACCCACGTCAAAAAGATCGATATAGTTCTGAACCAGACAATGCGGGTAATTAGTGGTTGTATCAAGACCACTACATTGTACTGGCTACCCGTGTTGTGCAACATCGAACCGGCTACAATAAGACGAAACAATCACCTAATTGCCTAATATAATAAGATCTGTCATAACTTGGATCTGCCCATCCATGACGACATGGAAAATCAATTTCAGAGACTTAACTCAAGAAGTACAAGCATAAAAACTGCAAAACAGATTACATCTGATAATTTTAACAGGAGAGAAGCATGGAAATTGGAGTGGATAGCCTCAGCCCCACCAGAATGGCACTCCCTGTCTGACAGCCAACAGGCACTAAAGGAACTCTCACCTTCCTCGCAAGACCTTGGCAGCTGTTAACAAAATTATGTCTGGTGATTGCAGATCTGCTTCAGCTCTGTACACATGGGGAATGAGAAATTCACCGCATTGCGACTGTGGTGAGGAAAAACAAACCATCCGTCACGTGACCTTATATTGCAGACTTCGAGCCTTCAGGGCTGAACCATGTTTATTTTGATTTTTAATTATAATTTAATGTTACATTGTATTAATGATTATGTGCCATGGCCATAAGATAAATAAATAAACAACCATAGCCTTCCCATGTATTTCCAACGGTACGCATCGAAGAAAGCAGAACATCTGGAAGGGTGCGCGAATTGAATATTTGGTTCCCAATTGAATTCCCTGTCAAAACTCACATAGGTCAACACTGGGAACGGACGAAAACGTAAAACACTTGCTGAGTTCTTTCATTTAAAAATTAATTCTTTCTCACCACAAGAAAATCGTGGTTCCAGTCATCTATACTGAAACACTTACCTTAGTATGACACACCAATAAAGGCGTTTTAGTCGCATTAAAAAGATAAGCTTATTCTTTGGTGAATATCGTAACTCTGTACGCATCCAGTGGGTTAAATGGGCCGCGAATTTGTGAGCTCGGTAGGTTCTCATTATCATAATGAAACTCGGCTCTGTCATTGAGCCAGCATATATATATTTTCGATACTTACCGTCACGTATCTTTTGAACGCAAGTAGAGAAGTATAGACTGGCCTCGGATTCTGGCAGCATGAGGTGCCGCTTCAAGGTCATACGCCGCGCTCGCAGCAAAGTAAAGCATAAACTTTTAATTTTTCCTTGTTTCCAAATTAACAAATACGGGCCACTCTGCGTGGAAAGTTCGTGCTATGCAAAAAGGACGGCAAGATTTTTTTCGTCCCCTCCCTGTCCGTATTTACACGAGGGCGGTGCTGTTTTGTGCGCGCGACAAAAGAGGCGCCGCCACAAGCGAGACGATATACATTAAACACCGCCAGAAATTAAGACTTTTTGCAATTCTGCTTGCCGACTGCCTCTACCCAACTAATCCCATTAATTTTGACCCGAATCCCAATGTGAATGCGAGGTTTTTAATAACAGAACGGTGCATATAGTTAAACGCCTGTAAATTATATTTTCTGTGTCGCAAAGTTTGTGTAGAAGCCAAAGGCGTTCCTACTGCCCTCAAACTGAAGCGCACACAACAAACTTAGCACGTTTCTTCCACTTCAGAAATCATTAAACGTTTCAGTACTCACCGAAACCGACCTCCAACAGCAGTGAAAAAAAAATATGTCTCGCTTAACTCGTAGTCTCTATATGCGAGCAAAAGTTCCAGAAAAAATTTTAGAGCCCTGTGTTTCCGATGAATCTGAAATATCTCATAGATAAGAAATTATATCCAAATATACAAGGTGTAAAAAATGGGTGTAAAATATTTTAGGCGGTGATAGTATGCATCAAAATAAAACAAAAATGTTTAATAAACAATGTGTCGCAAACATATAGTTTCGGAGTTAACAACACGTCCGCAATGTATCGCCCTTCCATGGCATTGACTTACGTACAGGACCACTCAAGACATTTTCAAAGAGTGTGTGATTCCTTACGCCGAGACCTGAGGCATGCAATGCCATGGGAGGGCGGTACATTGCGGAACTGTTATTAACTCCGAAACTATGCGTCTGCGACCCATTGTTTATTTGACATTTTTGTGTTATTTTGATGCATACTATCACCTCCCAAAATATTTTACTCTCTTTTTTTAACCCTGTATAGAATACACATCGTTCCCTAACTAACCAAAGAAGCTGTTAGACTTGAAAAACTAGAAGTTCATCATATAAAATTGAGTAATTATTAAAATAATCTCTATCATTATTTCGTATGACAAGAATTCCAGTCGAATGCCATAATTATTTCCATGATCGTTCCACAAAACATTCACGCCAGTGTCGGATATGAAAGCAGAAATATTACAGCTTACGGTGAATTCAAATTCTACACCACAGTCTGCAGAATAAAGAAACAGAAACTTTGACACACATGGAAATTTAAAGAATGTAGAGTCGTGATTCATTCACACAGAAAGTACTTACCTCGCCAGTGGAAACAATTATAGAATGTAATGACAACACGCAATCCACGTTGACGACCATTTGATTTAGTAGAGAACTGATTCGTTATTTACTATGGTCCTAGTGCAATAAAGAAAGTCAAAAAAAAAATTCCATGTGGCATAAGTTTTCAGGGAGAAAAAATTAGTATGCTACGATTTGCTGATGACATTGTCTTGTTAGTAGAAAGGGCTGAGGACATTGAGAAGTTACTGAATGGAATGAACAAAATACTGAAGGAAGATTTTGGACTAAATATAAATCAAAGCAAGACTAAAGTGATGAAATGTAGCAGCAATGATACCAATACTAGTAGATTAAATATAAAACTAGGATCAAATGCAATTGGAGAAGTAAGTGAATTCTATTATTTAGGAAGCAAAATTACAACCGATGGCCGAATCAGGAATGATGTTAAAAGCAGAATAGCACTAGCAAAAAGAGCCTTCATGAAAAAGAGAAATCTTTTGGCTTTCAAATATTGATCTAGTAATTAGCAAAAACTTTTTAAAACTGTATGTGTGGAGCACAGTACTTTACGGTAATGAAACATGGACTTTAAGAATACCGAATACCGGAAAGAAGGAAAATTGAAGCATTTGAAATGTGGTGCTACAGAAGAATGCTGAAAATTAAGTGGACAGACAAAGTAAGAAATGAAAGAGTTTTGGAAATGATGTGTGAGGAAAGAAGTTTGTGGAAGAACCTTACAGAAAGAAGAGACAGGCTGGTAGGTCATATTTTGAGACATGCTGGATTGGTTAATTTGTTAATGGAGGGAACAGTCGTAGGTAAGAAGTGTAAAGGAAGACAGAGATTAGAATATATGAAGCAGATAATTGAGGACGTGGGTTGTAGGGGATATCTAGAGATGAAGAGGTTAGCACAAGACAGGAAGGGATGGAGGATTGCATCAAACCAGTCGAAAGACTGATGAAAGCAAAAAAAAATCAATATTTTTCGTTCAGTTTCATTTTTCGGCGACAAGCGATAATTTTGTCTCTCATCCGAACAGCTTCCATCCTAGCGGAGGACATATTCATCAGCCCTAATCGGACAGCATGGTAGGAAAGATTACAGTGCACGCTTAGCAATCAGGATTGAGTTACGGAGGTCTGGATTCCACAGACAATGTAAAAAAAAATAAAAAAAAGTATTTGAAGTAAAAATGAAAAACAGCATTGTAAACAGTAACGTTACTACATTTACCCTCCTCTAGTGTCCTTGTATTCAGTTTTCAATGTCCGAGCGAGCCTCTATCTCCTCTCGGCCTTAATGACATACTCGTCGACGAGTCCTAGATGCCAGTGTCCGGGTCCGCAAAACGTCGTGACTTCTAACAACGGTCCTATTGATACAGCGCGGAAGAATTACTATGCTATCTCACCGTCATTCGCACCAAGTTTGTAAAGTGAGTAATTGGGCACAACTGTGAGGCACTGTTAATGTTTTTGAGTATGGCATTCGGGTAGATGCAAATTCGAGAATAGTGACTTTGTTTTCCGGTGGTTTCTCGAAGTAGCCGCAGCTAAAAGGTGGAATGGTTCCTACAAAAACCGATGGACATATTCTTTCCTCTTCCTTTTCCCTAATTACATCCCGGCTCTAACGACCTCGACATCGATGAATTGTTCAGACCTAACAAAAAAGTTGATTCGCAATTCTATTGGGACGTTAAAGACATTAAAATTGCAATCTCCTATGCGTATTTCGCAAGAGTTAACATAAGTGCGGACATCGGATTTCACTCTCCCCTTCTTTCAGACAACATTCACGAGACGTTACTGATGCACAGTACCGAAGACGCAGATAATTCAGTATAATTTAGCTTACACTGTATCATGGAAAGTTTTATTTCAACAGTGCATATTTAGTAGTACGATTACTAACGAATGAAATGTTTGTGGCTGTGATAATACACTCCCAGTCGTTCTTATGCTAACACTGCGTCTCTTTGTGAAGAGTCATTTGAGATGTTTAAAATGATTCTCCTGATATTTTTTATACATGATGTGTCCCCCTAATTTTACCTACAACGCAACAAGACGTTCAGTAATAACTCACCAAGAGTGATTGAATTTTCACGAGGGAAACATTACGAAGAGGATACGATTCTCGGGTCTTTTTAAGTTCCTCTTACCTCGATTCATGCCGGTAGTTGCATTGTTCTTAAGCTTTTCCCTGGAAGAAAGGAATAATAAAATAGTTAATATTTGCACTCCTATTATGTTGTATTTCCACGACACTAATAAAGCAAGTGGCATACACAAGCAGTACACATTTAATGAACTAGTGTACACTCGCGTTCTTTAGGGTCTTTATTTGCTCTCGTATTTTGTACTTTTAACGCGCGTAATTGCAGGGCCTCGGGTTATTAAAACGAGTCCGAGACGTTTAAATATGAAACTCAAACATAAAAATCTTCGCGCTTGTATCTCTTGTGTTATTTCTTTTTAAAAGGGTACCGCTTTAAAGATGCACAGAAGATATTACTGTAATAATGTTGTTTACAAAACCTCCCTTCTTAGTAAAATATAACTCTTAGAGATAAGAATTTTTAGACAAGAATGCTCCGCGCCGCAGAGGTAATATAATTACATAAAACGCACAAGGGTGAAAAGTATTGCAACGGAATTTCTCCCCGGAAATAGCGCCAAAGGCGTATATTTCACGAATGTTGTTACGCAGTAGATCCATTTAAGATATCCGCCCAAGGGAAGAAATTTTCGTGTGTAGTTGAGTTCCCAATAAAACCGATAAAACTGAGTTTTTATTAACCGCTACAGCTTTACCGATGGTTGGAAATCAGCTCTGTGAACGGAGTAGAAGCTGGCTCAAATAAGATACACGTATGGACCAAAAAACATTTTACCACTCGAGTAGCCTAACAAGCAATATTGTCATCTATTGAAACCCATAAACAATCTACCTATAACGCTGTCTTTAAATTTTAGTTGACGTCAATATATTCACTACTTTAAATAAGTAGAACGATTTAATAACTTAAAAACGCTGTCGCAAAAATATTCTACTTATATCAGTAACTTGACGATTATTTATAACAACTTAAATTACCAACGGCGATAACAATCACGTAGATAAGCGTCACATTTCTTACAGTATTTCGAGCAATGAACGACAGCATAAAATTAAATCAAATTTCACTAGCAGAAGTCGAAACGGGTCAGATCAGTGTTGGCCACGGCATTTATCTGGGAAAAGTTTTGAAATTTGAAAGAATAATTGGTGCTTTTTCTTTTTTTAATGGCTTCTGGCCCAATAGCCAATCAACCAGCTACAGCCTTTTCATGCATCATCTTACGTGTTTGCATATTTCTAAACGCTTTTCTTGTTAGACAAGTGAAAAACTACAACAGGCACAAACTAAACTTACATTAAATATCCTTGCCCTTTGCAGGACACGAACCGTCGACTCTCAGCACGTGGATCCATCTCTCTAGCCCCATTGTTACCGAAGCCGGTTTGAGTTTTCAGCTTGTGTAAAGATGCGTAACAGTTAAAGCAGTCGAAAATTTTTTGCTAGTATGACATAATAAAATTCGAAGAAGTAGTCATCAATTACTTATAAAGAACATATTAATATATTCGAAAATCCCGTTGCTGATTCAAGAATTGTTGTTTTTAGAGAAGGAAGTACGTCTACCTTCGTAAGAAAGATAGTAAAGCAGACGTTCCGATCCGTTGATCCGGTTTTCGTGAAGACTTGTGCCACAGCCGACCAGCCAGCTGCCAGAAAGAGCTCCCCGGCCCATTATTAATGGTTCGTCACCTCCATTAATGATCAATCTCCACTTACAACTCTTTGTGAATATTAGATATTAGGGCCACTCTTGCAGCTAACTCTTCTCTCCCTTTTTTCGCTCGTCGGGGCTGTTACTTATTCTGACAGATTGCTCTTGATTAAGAGGCGTCGCCCGCCCAGCTCGACTGCTCCACCCTCCTCGCGTCCACATCGGTCGCCTGCGCTTTTTATTTTGAGGTCTACCGCTAGCTGGACAGCTTCTTTTCATTACTGCACACACTCTAAACGAGGCATCGTTTCCTGTCGCCCCATCACATTAGTTGTAATAACGATATCTACGCAACTTGCATTCACTTACTGTGATCGCAGTGTAAGCTGCTATCAGACGATTCTGAATTTGACTTGTTCTCTTTTCACTTACAGCTTCTTCTCTCTTTCTTTAAAGGCTACTGCAACGATCCATATGTCTAGCGACCTATCTATGTATGGCAGTTGTTGGCCGAACAGTGAGTGGTTTTACCATTCTTTTCTGAGCATGTCATGCGATATGGGTGAGGGGCAATGCTGGGGACTTGGAATTTGGGAGGACACAGGTTCAAATCCCTGTCTGGACAGCCTGATTTCGGTTTTCAGTGTTATCCCGTAATCACTCTAGGAGAATGTTGGGAGGGTTTTCTCAGAACAGTTTACCGCGACTAATGATCCTGACGTTTACGAGATCTAAAACACTAAGCAAAAATAGGCATTTGACAGCTTATGACGTATAGCAATGTTACAGGATTTGATGTCTCTGTTTTGGTGGGTAATTAATCGGCTAGTTCCTAAATGTCAATAAGTTTTTTTACTTGTCGATAAGTTGGCTCTGCAATCGTAGGGCGCCCCTCTAATCACCGCACACGTTAGCGGCGTAGTCAATCCATTGTGGGTGCCACACACTGTGCCATTCAAAGCCAATCCTCAAGGGCATAGTGTCCTCAAGAAAGTCAACTATGTCCACATTAACAATGAAAAAAGGTCCTCTCGAAATATTGGTGTTAACCTCTGTTGCATCCTCTTCTCGACTTGAATTTCGTGCGTCCTTAACCTCTGTACCTACACGCGTGTATGTGGATAAGCCTCAAATCTTTGTGGTTCGAAATTGGAGGTATTATTATTTGGAAACGTAACCGAACTAGATAAGGCAATTGCGCAGCCAATTACGATTTTTTCATTAAGGCACCTGAGAAACCACGAAGGATATGCCAGCCGGTAATTCCAAATGTATGGAAAAATTAATGGTTGTCCCTTAATAGGTTTCCATACGTCGGCAGTATACTGTAAGTACCACTCTCCGGCTCCTTTTCTCCCCCCGACCGTGTGGTTTACTACACAGTATACTCATTCGATAGCCAGCTGTGTGTTCCAGGAGAGCCATCCCGAACGTTCAACTTCGAACGAAGATGCTCTACTCAGCTGAGAGGTTTATGAAGTGTATAATTCCCTTCATCCAAGACCGTACACTCCAAATAGAACATTTCAGTTGTAATATTATTCGCTCCCCAGACTGAATCGACAAGCGTAATGGTCTGTGCAGAGACACGTGTCTGTTGACGGTGTCGGTTTTCGAGCGCTCTCATAGCGATCAGGCTGCCACTTATAATGCTGACTCCCTTCGTCAAAACGATTGTCAACATCATAAGACACCCTAAAGCGCCCCACTATACAATGTGAGACAAAAAGCATTCTTCATAGCCCTCGTTGTTTAAGAAAAATGGTTGTTCTAAACCAGTGTTTCCCAACGTGGGGCCCACGCCCCACAGGGGGGCAATTTGGTTTTTTTAGGGGGGCAATTTAGAAATTGACTTGATGCGACTTTTCCGCTTTCTCTTTGGGTTATTTAAACGCAATGCCAGATATGGTTACAAAATATAGCAAAAAAGCAAATTCTTAAAAGGATCACACTAAATTGCCATAATAAATGTTTATTATAAATCTTTTGGATTTGAATTTTAGTATTTCATTATATGTTTTTTAATTTTACTTACTGTGTTTTATGATAATATTAAAGTGTTTTCTTTCAAAAACCATCCTATATTAGTTTCTTTAATAACAAATAATTTTTTTATTAAAAATTGTGTATGGGGGGCAAAAAAATGTTCTAAACTATAAATGAAACCTTCGGTAGATGATTTTCTGCAGGTGAAACCATTCTTGTTAACTTATTATCCTGTATTACTCTGCAAAGTAGTACTTCACGTTTGTATGTTTGTAGAGGTTTCTTTCTTTTTTCTTTTTTTAACTGCTTTACGTCTCTCAACAGTGACGTTTTTAGAGACGGGAAAGGATGGGGGCAAGGAATGGAAAAGAATTCGGCCATGGCCTTTTTAAGGAAGCATCCCGGCATTTGCCTGGAGTGATTTGGGAAACCATGGAAAACCCAAATCTGGATGCCCGGACGGGGATTCGAACCGCCTCGAACCGCCGCGGCGAAGCCAGAACGCTATCCGTTACATCACCACGCTCGGTGTGTAGAGGTAAACGTTATCGTTTTAATGCCAGCCACCGTTTGGTGCAAAGCTACAGCACTAGTTGATATCTCGTTCGACGATTCATTCTAGACTGAACAGTGTCACAAACACACCTCGTAGTTTACACATCACAAACCTTCTTTTGAGTAGACATCACTTTTCGTTGTTCTAAAGGAGATACCAACGTAGTTCCTGGTTCGATGATGCTTGTAGATAACATCCATCGATCCGTTCTACGTGAATTTGTTGATGAGACGCCATCCATGGTTAAGCGGGAAGTTTCACCAACGAGCAGCCTCCTGTCGTAATTTTCAGGAAACTGTTTCAGAATATATATTTCGCTTCAAATATGGATGATACCTTCCTGCCACTTTCCGAAAAGTAAGTAATTCCTGCCCGTCCCGCTGGCTCGCGTCACTGCGGCACCGTGACGCCGTGTTAGCTGGCTGCAGTCCTGGTGGTGGAGGAAGTTTTCATCGCCAGTACTTGGCCGGCTGGGTTTGCGAAGTGCTTGTACACAATTCATAATCACCAGATTATGCACGAACGAATTCGGTTAAATGCCAAACACTTTTTCCAGTGTATATGAACTGAAGCACATACGACACTATTGATAGTCGTATGAAGACGTTAAGCCTGGCGACTGTAGTGTCTTCTGGAAGAGTAGGCCTGAATGATTCATTTCATCTCTAATCCACAACTCTCTAAACTGAACAAACTCACACAGCATCCACACCTACAACAACACTCACGAATACTGTCACGCAGGGGAAGGCAACTGGAGACCACTCCAGTTCACATTCCCAGACGCTGCCATGGAGGAGTAAAACATCTCCCATGGTAACCGCCAACACTCTGACAAGTGCAAAGTGTTCGTTGGAGAAGAATGAAAGTAATGAAGTTTATGGATGATACTGATAATAATGATTTTCAAATCAACATGAATTAATAACACAAGCACCGCTATCAAGGAATTGAACTTCCAGAGATCGACTTTCAACGAGAACATTATTGCAAAGGAGGAAGTATATCCAGGAAAAGCTGTGCTAAATTTGAAAGCGTGAATTCACATAATTATATTTTCCGCTTATTCTTCTAACAACCAGATCGATATGGCAGTTCAGTGGCTAAAATGCGTGGCTTAGATATCTGGACTTCCCGGTTTAAATATCTGTGCACCATGAATTTTTACGGACAATTAACCTGACTTTCACCTCTGGCAAAGATTCACTTTGTTGGTGTGACGTACGCTAGCACGTTCCACTTTAAACCGTAGGTCAATACGCATCTTGAAGCCCTGTAAGACAACATGAATTTACTTTCACCTTATGCGCAACAACCAATGATGTGCAGGGACAGGACGTGTCCGACACTCCAATCTCCTCGCGAGGGAGCGGGCCAGCATCCGCCAAGACTCTGCAGAGGGTGCGCCGCAAAAAATAGCACTTTGGCGCCACCTCTCGGGCGGCTCCGGAAGCCGTTTTAATATCAGCCCAAGCAAATGCGACGACGGCCAAGTTTCAGTTTTTGCTGCCTTGCAAGTTTCCCTCTTCCTCTCGGAAGCGGACAATGGAAGAGCGCCGCATTAGGGCGATTAGTTAATGCCGTAACGACTTCTCTAATAGCACTTCCCTCCATCTCATTAATACATCTTTTATTTGCCGACTTTTTCTCATTACGAACGAGTTTTGTCAGAGACATTTCCTCTTCTTCTTGTAACGAATGAACAAAAGCTCTCACAACTTTAGAAAGTACTAATGAAGACGTTCTGGGGCAAGTGCTGTGCTTACAGATTGTCTGTTGAACCTGTAGTGCTTACTTGTTAGTAACAAAGTTCTAATCTGCACACAACAAACATTACATTAAAATGACCCTGAGAGAACTAAAATTAGGTACAAATAAATAAAAATCATTAAAAATAGCTTGCTTAAAATTACACGTAGAATAATATAGTAAAAACGTAATTATAACGTTGAACTAGTTAAAGCACTTTCTGTTGTATGCATAATTAATTCATACAACATTAATGCAAAAACAAAACTGCAGGTTTCACAACCTGCAGTTTTGTTTTATATTATACAAAAGTGAATTAACAGACTTGTCAGCAATCGATACACGTTTGCAATACGTTAGCGATATACGTTTTCAAAAATGTAATAGAACAACATACATGACTCTCTACTATTAGTACTATGGATATTAGAAATGTTTCTGTCAAACACAATGTTTCTGGAGAAAATGTTAATATCTAAGAATGTAAAAATTCAATTTATTTGCCACAAACGGATCACATAAAAGATGAATAATTATTTAGTTTATAAATTCATGCAGTGATACCGAGAGTGGAGAGTGAGCGGTAAAGCTTGGCCTTGCATTCAGTAGGACGCGAGTTCGAAGCTCCACCGAGCGTGGTGGGTGAGTGGTAACGCTCTAGCCTCGCATTCCGGAGGTCGAGGATTCGACTCCCCGTCCGGACATCCAGATTTTGGTTTTCTATGATTTTTCTCTGAATCACTCAAGCTGAATGACAGAATGGTTCCTTCAATAAGGAAATGCCTAATTTCTTCCAGTTCCTTGCCTCCCGTCCTTTTCCCGCCTCTAATGGTTTCGACGTTTACCAGACGTTAGGCCATAAGCAAAAAAGAAGTTTGAATAGGTTGGCTATGAGGTCACGAAACTCAAGGCCAAAAAAAAGTTGTCTTTGAGATATATATACTAATGGAACATCAAACCAATAAAAACTTTAATTATTCTGCTCTTCACAGTTTTGCTTCCTGATGAAAAGAACCCAAGATATGCTATCCTTTATAGTTAAATGATAAACAATCATACAGCAACACATTGTATCAACGCATCTGATATCAATCTATAAGGTCAAATGTACTGACTGCAAATTGTTGTTATTGTCTTGATAAAATTTGAATAATGTTCTCGTATTCAAAGAATACATACATCAGATAGTAGTGGTACGAAGTATTTTTGCGTAAAGTTTTTAAGTTTAATTTTTATTTCAAAAAACAGTTAGGAAGATAGAAGGTAGATAGTTTTCGAAGATGATAGGAATACGCACACGAATGAAAGAAAACTTCCTTAATATTTGCACTTTTTTTTCGGGTTGTTCGCTGTGCTATTTTTACTGATGATGCCAACCAAGGGACTTCGACAGGACTCCGTCAAGTTAATGGGTCCGCTTCGTTAACCTGAAGCAGCACTGATGAAAGACCCAGACTGGGACCGAAACGATGTCATCATCAGTAAGAAAAGCGCAACGCAAAACCCGAACAGAAAAGTAAGTGCAATTTTCCAAAATGACGCCAGCGAAAAGTGTGAAATTTTATATTCAGTGACATTTCTTTCCTCAAAACTGGAATCTGAAGTACAGTAGTATTGAAGTTTAAGTGTAGCGTCGTACGATTGTATGAGACGGGGTACTGGGGTGGAAGGAGACAGTTGGTGTCTGGGAGGCCGCCTGCCACTTGAAACTCGCTTCTCTAAATTATCGCTAGCAAGTGCACAGCTCTTTATTCTTCGGACAGCTATAAAATTGCCTCTTTCCTTAGCCCAAGGGCAATTATGCGCGTTTCGGTATAAAATGCTCACGAAAGTAATTACGCGTGTATTATTACTACAAATTAATGATCGCCGCTTGGATTAAATGCCAGGAAGATAATCCATTGCCGCACGGTCTTTCGTCTTGCAGCATCCATTTCTTTTTTTTTAAGATAAAGTATAAAATAGAAGAATGATGCAAAAAGATTTACCGAGCTCAGATAAAGTATGCGAATGCCAAAATTATATGTGACAAGTCTTAAGCATTATTGCATCTTAAAACTAGATTAGTTTCCTAATGCTATTACAATGGTTTGCGGAAAACTTAGGCATTTTCTATGGCCTTTGTCTTTTGTAGAACTAGGAAGTATCAATCCCCACGCTAGGTCACTTGTTTACAGTAGACTTTCGAAACTTCTAAACAACTTCCACACGAATAACTCGTTTTCGGTGAGAGTTTCTTTGGGGCGAGGGGTGAAGGAGAGGGTTCGACCATGAGCTGCTAAAGTAGACCGAACTAATCAACGATTACGCTTACTGCCTCCAAAAAGATGTCAGTGGCGTTCAGCTCTCAAAAGTATATGTTCTCTCCTTCAAGAATCAACTAGAGAACTGAACATTAGTATCCTGTGATATGCATTACCAGTTTTCCTGATTCAGCTACTTAAAACACAAACGGCTAAAGTAATTAAACCCAAAATTAATTATTTTCATGGTCATGTAGTGTTTTGCTATCAGAAACCATTCCTTCTTCGCTGACATCAAATTCGATGCCTTGAGTAAAAGATGGTTGCGTAATAAACGTGTCTATCTTTGAGGTAATATTCACCCCAACCCTACAAATTCGTTACCCAAACTATGTAATGAGTAAACATTTCTTCTAATATTGACTTGCAACGTGAGGTAATTGACCAGTATTAACTAACACTAATTTCGATTATCACAAATAATTTCAGTTTACGACTGTCCTCATTGTTGCTGCTATCGCAAGAAAAATTTGGGCACAGCCAACAGGGGAAAAATGTAAGAACATTAATTAAAATATTACGGCACAACCACAATGTCGAAACGCGTGTTTCTTAGGAAACAGTAGAATAGCTAATTTGCCAACGCAATAAATTTTGTTATAAATCTTCTTTAATAAAAAAGATACATGCCGAAATTCACTAAAATAACGACTGCAAAATATGAAAATTATGGCAATATGGTAATAGCTTCTGAAAGTTTTCTGCTACCTGTTATTCATTACAATGCAGCGAAGCAGAGCCACAAATGCTACAATTAGTGTTAACTTCAAACAACTTCATTCAGTTGCCAATTACTCTTAATGCTCTGAACTGAGAGCAAATGTGTAAATAATTTCATCGGTAGGTATCAAAACTAATCCTGCATCGCCCGCTCTTTAGATAATATCTTTAGAAACATACATTGACTTGCATTCTCGTATTCCCAGCAATCTGGAAGGTAATGCACATCATGTATTTAAAACTCTCCCCTGCTGTTTACTCATACCCATTCAAGTTCTAATGGCGGGTTTTATCTGGAGCTCAAACGGCGGCCGTGGTCTTTGAGTCTTAAGAATGTGCAGTGGCTGCTTTAGTCAAACGTCCAAACCGGAACTGGCCTGAGCGATTCCGTGCAAGACGCTTCCCTGCAGCCTGCTCTCTGCAGACAGTTCCCACGCTGCCGACTGACCAGACTCAAGACGCCAGTCTCGCACTGACCTCCGACCTCTCCGGCCGCTCTGGTAAGCACAGTGGGACAAGCCGGCCACTGCTTAGTTATTACGGGATATTCTTCGAATTACGTTCCGTTCTTATCAGTGGCTTTGGATCTTTTGAAGCGAATGGAATATATTTATAATTTTCTTTTATTTTTTTACGTGTCACAAACGAATGATTTCATTTTACCGTCATTTAAAAACTAATTTAATTTTAATCAGCATTTATAGTCACCCTTATTACATTAATACCCTGGATACAACTTGTTTAAACTATTCCATTTTGACTGTAGAATAACTTCGTGCATTTTGAATCAATAATAAATAAACTAAAACTCTTTCGCCAAAAAACGTATTCCATTGTTTGTGGATTTTGTGAAGACTCGTTATGTATCGGAATGCAGCCTATTCCCTGAGAAACGAAAAAAGGAAAGGTCATCCAAGGTATAGTTAAAATCAACGTTTTGCGAAGTACCTACTGTAACGATTGGCAATCGACTATAACTTTTCTCGAACACACGCTCACAAGTGGAGGTAAACAGAAAAATGACAGTAGTGTTCTGCTAGGCTCCAAATTTTTCCTTGCCTTACACTTTATTGTTAATTAAAGACATTTCCTTTTTAATACGAAAACAACCCAGTCAAACATTGAAGCTTGTGGACTTACCAAGGACTTTGACACCAGCGTATCCTTCGTTTTTTACTCATCCCTGGCATCACAAGAAATCTATAGCGTATCTGTATTTCATTTTCATGATCAGAATGTTATATGTTGATCGTTTGCATACGCTGCAGATATCACGCACCAACCGATCCGGCGAAGCTTCCTCATTTTCTCTGACAATTTTACCAAGCAATCCATCTAAACAATGTAGCGCATTAGAAAGATCAAAGCACCTCTAATTTTACCAAGCAAACGATCGAAACAATTTAACACATTAGAAATATCAAAGCACCTCTAATTTTACCAAGCAGACCATCGAAACAATGTAGCGCATTAGAAAGATCTAAGTACTGCTAATGCTCTTTTCTCTTGCCAAGTAGTGTAGGCACATGGATAAAACGCTGCAATTACTGAAACGCAACTATACGCACTGCCTAGTTTTGATTTTACTAGTTTTTTTTCTGGAGAAAGTACACCCCTCCAAAATTTCGCATGCTGCTTCCATTGGAGAGAATGATGTAGTAACAGACGACAGAATGAATTGGGATACAAGATTTTAGTCGCTCTTGCTTGAGTATAACACCTACATTATACGTATCACATTATGGAGACAGCGGAATAAAGAAGGGCACTTAGATTTGTTACCATAAATTACGATAAAACACAGCCAGTAACTGATATTATAAAGTATCTGGGTTGGGAGTCACTGGAAATCAGGAGGCAGGTGAAGGGAGTGCTGGTTATATAAGGCGTGTACTTGCGTTGAGGTATGGATTGGTATGAGGAAGGAATGAGATGACAATCACCAAAAATTAGTACTTGATTTCAATAACATATTGAGAAAGCTTTCATTTTAGGAGCTGAGAATAATTATCTAGGGGATGTTGAATAATTTCACGAAACGATACAAGAAGGTTTATAGGAAAACTGTTCCTGTGGCACGGATCAAATCGCAATTAATAGTAATTAGATCTCCTGTCAGTTTCAAATACACGAAATTAATACGCTAGACGGTCACATATTTTGTGTTAGACGCCATTAGATACCTGTTATAAGTTATATAATAAAATTGATAGGTCTCGAAAAGTTTATAGAGAAAGAAGTGTATTAACAACTCAATGTCACTTCCTCTTGTGAAGATTTATTAATAAGTAATCATCTTGCATTCATTCTTGTCTCAAAGTCACATGCTACTTACCGTATAACATTTTAATAAACGGCGATTATTGGCTAGAAATAAACGTTTTTTTTAATTTGATATTTGAATTGTAATGTATATAATTATCAGCCATAGGCTATTTTAAAATAAATAAATTAGAAAACACAGTCCTGTAACATTAATTGATTAATATTCTGGCTGACAGTTTTCACTTTTTCTTCGTGAGAAGCCAAAGAGTGTTGTTTTAAACACGAATTTTTCCGAAACAAAACGAAGAATGAATTTGCGCAAATATGCGCATATTGAATGGTAAAATTGCGATATTTTCAAATCAACAGTGAATTGTGTGGCCATAGTAGGTCTCTTCCCGAGAGTTTGTGCAGTGCATCAGGCTCTCATTCTGTTTCTGTAACACTGGAGTCGAGTTTCCTTCACCAGAGCCCGTGACGACTTCCTCAAAGTAAGGTCTCTTCTACGAGCGGCTGTGACATCTGTCCCGTCGTTCTCTTTGAACTTACAAAAAGGTAGACCACTCCTTTCTCTTGCTCTTATGACAGCCACATTATTCTCGTCCCCACTGGTACGGTATCTTATTAGCTGCAATATTCATAATTTCAGTTTTCTGCAGTTACTGTCGCTAATTGCTTGCTTGCCAAACTTTTTTCGCAAATCAGAGGCAAACACCTCTTTACAGTTCCCTTTAACCATCGATTTCCGACATATAGTAGAAACACTTAACATCTTAGCTTGTGTCTCTCCTTAGAATGTAACATTAAAAGTTTCAGTGGCACAGCATAGGTAAACTTAAACATCCTGGTACATAGTCCTTTAATAGGATTACCTTTATTATTTTCTTACCAAAAACAATATTGTGGAAATAAACAATAATAACTTCTAATGGGTTCAGTGAGAAACTGTGTTTCAAGTAATCATGCAAGCGAGAAGCTGTAGGATCATAATGTAAAAGGTGAATCATCAGTGTATCTGGTGCAGTGCGCATATACTAATATACCTTTCTGTTTTGGGATCCACGGCACTGTAACTTGATCTCTGGGTCGGAATCAGAGTCCTCTCACTACTACAATCTTGTTCTTTTTCACAAACATACACACACACACAAAAACATACACAAACAAACACACACACACATAAATCCGAAAGTAATTTAGCAATTAGCAATTAGCATTTAGTGTCTACGTCAGTGAATACTTACATCTTATAAGTCTGATACGTACCAGTGATGCTCATCAGGTGTTTGCTTGCTTTCCAGATTGGTGAGATTTTCGGAGACTGTTTCAAACCGTTCATTTATTATTAACAACATCGAGTAACTTTAATTGGAATTTAATACGTTATTCCAGATTTAGACAAAAAAAACGCTGCTATGCTTATAACTTTACATTCATCGATTTCAAGAATTTTATGGTATACTAAGCTGGAACCTTTATTTTCACCCGATATAATATTTGAAACTACTTTGTGTGTAAATCAGAATATTATATTCATTGCAAAATACTGTAATTTCAAAACGCTCATTTTTATTTTCCAAGTGAAACGTGTTATTAAACGAATTTTTCACATTCATTATTCCCTGTCCCGATTCAACTATTCCAAAGATTTTTTCACAGAATGTAACAACAGCACATTCTTTACAAAATAAACCAATGTACCTAAAACACTTCACGATTTAGCATTGATTCATATAAATTCCTATCCAGTAGTAGTGAAATTTGTTGTATCCATTTCATTGGATCAATATTGGACCTATATTCCGTGTAATAAATAAGGTGTATCGGTGGTGCTATCTTCACGAACGACCGAAGAAAATTTAAAATTTATTGTACCTCTTCTGTAGTCCGTCGCACCATTTATTAACAACACTACAGAAAAATACGTGATTGAAAATCAGGCAGATTTTTTGCTTTTAAGGGGCCTACATTTGTGCTACATCCTTTAAGGTAGATATACAGAAGTGCTTTTTCATCGAGACATCTGATTTTTCCACTACGAGTCTACGTTTCGAATTAAGAACTAAAAATTACGACATAATAATATTTTTAAATAAATGGATATTAGTGATCTGAACGAAATTCCAGTCTGTTTTATGTATTAAAGTTTTTCAACCTTTCTTGCGTGATATTTAAAAGACTCATGGAGCATGGGACAATGATATGAACAAATTTCCCAGATTGATAGCAATCAGTACAATGCGCTCTCTATGACGTTTGCGATGCAATCAAAAACAACCCCGTCTATCGAAGCCTCACTATGTCACTCTAATTTTTGTAACATATCATTCTGTGACCTTCCACATACTGTTTGACGCAAAACGTTTCTTTTATTATTCTCTCATCTGCGAGATAAGAGAATTCGTTGGACATTGTCTTCTTTCAATTACGACATAGTGACTTTATGAGACTAAAACGAAATACAACTATCAGTACATTATAGTGATAAATTTCATTTAATATATCTCACAAGAAAACTGCAAACATTTCTGAATGGCAGTCTTCCTTTAATTTTTTTAGTACACAAAATCTGGCAGTAGTTAACATAGAAATGTTTCAAAGAAATTATTATTTAAATTCAATCATGCATTTACATTTCATTCAACTTATTTAAACATTTCAGCTTATTCCAGATTATGACAAACTTTTTCGAAATGTTTAACAAATTTCAGTGCTGAAAAATCCAAGTAATAGCGTTCATTACTACTGAGGATACAAAAAAAGGAGAAATGATTTATGATGGAATCGAGTCTCCATCTCTAGAAAATCCCAGAATCTTAGCAATAAAGGGGAAAAGAACTTATTTAGATACTTTTTTAAATGAACTGAGTATAATAAATATATTTCATATCCACAATACTGAACCTTTTACAATCGAAACTATAAATATTTGTCTATTAAGTCATAATTAAATTTGGTGAGATCAAATAGTATGCATGAGTTGTTCATGCTAATTGGTGTCAGCGAAAAATGTAGAGTACAGAAAACTTAAAAATTGGTAAAAATAACCTTGCCATCTCCATCATGACTAGGGACAAAAAAGAAACATCACACCAAAAAAGAGGAGAATAGTGATTTTTAATTATTTAACAAAAAATAAATATAGGGTATACGTGAGCTGAGATCAGAACGTGGAGAAATGAACGTTGTTCCCGATAAAATGACTGGTGCAATAAATCTTACTTTAACTATTAACCCTATTGTTATTCCGTGTTTCAATACTAAATGGGTGGCAGAGGATGCATTGAACCTATCTGAATGTGTAAACGTATATGCATTGAAAGGAGTATACGAGAAATATCACGGAAAATATCACGAGAGCAACTCCTATTATGTGCCACACCAGCCCAAACCATGTCCTTCAACATCACACCCCAGCTATCTCTCCAGCTATATAAGTATATTGTATCCTCAGCGTTAGAAGAGAGAACATATCGAAGCGAAAAATGCTGGTGGAACATACGTGCTACATTTGTATTCAATAATACTTCGTAGGTGCTTTTAATGTTAGTTTAATTGTGAAATATTTGTACTACCGGTTTCTGTTGTGAATTTGAACATACAATATTATTTTTATTATTATATCAATTGCCATTAAATATATGCCCCAGGGAAATTTCCTTCACACTTAGTTTTGCATTACACAAACAATTTGCGTAATTATTATCTCTATTTTTTTTCAGCATTTTAGATAACTTGCTCAGCGTGTAACTCTATAATTTATTCCAGTTAATGACTCAGTTATATACAAATAAAATATTTTGACTTCCTGATGCATGAAAAGAATTGCTAGTCCACAGTTATGATGATTTCTTCCCTTCTATACATCACTCCCAATAAGTCTTCCAATAAGGGTATAAGCCTCATATTAATGTATGCCTATACTTTCCTTCTGACTCCAGTGATCTTATTTATCATATCAATTACTGATGGTGAACTGCGGTAATTTTCGCATACAAATCTAACAAACGTCTTTTGTATTCCGTCCAGCCCCTGAATTTCATGTCTCACATTCCATATCATAATCAAGAAACTGCGTGAATGAGGTTATTAATCCTAATTCCCTCACATTCCTGGTTCATCCCCTCATCATTCTCTCCGACACATAGGATTCTGAAAACACCTACTCAACGTTTCCTGCTCAAAAAATATTATTATTACAGGATATGGGAAGACATTTACGTTTCGTGCTTGCATCAAACAATTCCTCTTCAAACCTAAAATCGCACAACACACATACTTTTCATTTGTGTACCTGATAACCTGAATATTTTTGTCATCTTTTGTTCCCTATTATATTAATATTTGCATAACGGACATATTTATTTTATTGTGTACTTAAAACCTGAGGAGGATAATATTCAAAACTGAATTAAATGGAAAAACAAACAAATTTTTCCTTTATTGGTTGCTTCCTTTATTAAATAACACTGTATCTTAAATAGCTCCGACAGGGAATAAATACTGGTTCTGCACGTTTACTTTCGATTACGAAGAAAGCTTATTTCATGCTATTGCTCTCACACTCATTAGGTGAGCTTCTCAGACTTTCACCATTACTATTCTAGCTGCATCAAGATCCGGGTTTAGTTTCTTTTCAATCATTCCCTTTCAACTTTTATTATCTCCTTTGAAATATTCCTTTCCGATAAAAGTCACATTCTTTCACCAGTTCTGTACACAACTGACAATTAAATATATTCGATCAGTAAAATTTTTCGTTTAGAAATAATTGGTCAGTAAGCGAGCATTAACTCTGTGACATCAATCATCAGCTATAGGACACATGGTTGTTACACATTTAAAAAAGAAAAAAAAAAGCATCTTCTTGTTTCTCAGCATTTATTGCAACCAACAGAATACATAGACATTAAAAGATAAGAGTAAGAAATCAAAAACAGAAGTAAGACTGAAGGTGACAAAGCATCTCTCGCTAGAAACGCGAGTAAAGACGTGTGACTTCAGGAACATATCTGACCGACTTCAAAAACAGCTTGTTTTCAGTGAAGTCTCAGTAATTAAGTACGGAATTTGTTGGCACAAACAAAATACATTCAAAATGCTTGTAATAGTTTTATATAAGATTTTATATTGAGGCTTCAACAAATATTAAAGAAAAAACTATGCAATGGAAGATAACTGTCTTGTCATTCACTGACAATATTTTGGAATGAATAAAAGATAAATTATTGCCTGTAGAAATATTTTGTGATTTGTTCAAGCAATTTGACTGGAGCGATAGGGAAATTCTCATGCAGAAAATAGAATATTATGGTATAGCTGGTTAATAAAAGGTTTAGCTCTTATTTTTTGAACTTAAAAAAAAAACGGAAAATAATGTGGGAACATTTTAATGTTCACAGTTTTCTGACAGGGGGTTCATAAAATGTGAAATATCTCAGAGTTCTATATTGGATGCCCTATTGTTTATGATTCACGTAAACGACACTACTTTGTGTTATAGCTGAAAATTCAAAATTGGTCCTCATATGAGACGACACAAGCATAACAATTAAAAATACCCAAGATGTTTCTGTTTAACATGCTAAAAATTATATCTAATCGTATTATTAACTGGTTCACAGAAAGTGGCTTTTCGTTAGAGTTTAGTAAAACTCATTGCAATTAAGAACGTCACAATAGACGTAGTTATAAACTTTCAGTTCAGTGATAGTGACTATAAAATTCCTAGGTTTGTATAGCTATCATAATTTAAATTGCAAGGTCTCTGATTTATTGAAGCGATTGAGTGCAGTCACATTTGTAATTTGTATGTTTTCAACAGAATGCAATCTCAATGCGAAGAGACTAAATCTGCTTATTTTCACTCCTTGATGTCATAATAAATTATCTTGTGTGGCAATTAAACTCATTAAGATAAAACAATCGGAGCTTGGAGCTTAATGGCCTTTACAGTCATCAATTAGGTTCTGTTTGAAACAGTAAAAAGTGTAATTAAGGCGCTAGAAGGTAACAAGATCACATATTCAAAATATAGTCAGTCAGTGACGATTATCATCAAAAAGCTCACAACACATCTCAGATGTCTGGTATGGGGTAAAATTTAATTCATGAAAAAATTAAAATTATTTCTATTTAACAACTGCTTTTACTCCACCGAAGAATTTCTTCCAAATGTATATATAAAATAGTGACCACTACCTTATAAAAATGCAGTTGTCATGGTTAATTTGCATATTACTTTGTGACAGTATACGTCTATTTTGTTAAATCACGTTTTTGCAGTCAGTTGACTCCTTACTGCTTACCACAGAGTAAATATATTACACAGAGATCTATGAAAAATGGTCATACTGGATTCTACTACGAAAAATTTTATTAATGCAATAATGATTTACCGTAGAAGCATCCCTCATTATTACCTCTAATGATTTATATCATTTAGAATTCACTTTTTAGCATTTGCAAATATTTAGTTAATTGCTAAAACCAAGTTTTCTTTCCATTTTTTCCTTTAACAGCCATTTGTGAATGTTGTTAGACGTCTGAAGTATACTTACTCCCATAACGTGTTAATACGGGCTAGAATGTGGAAAGCAAAGTGATTTTTTCTTAACAACTCACAACTGATAAATTTCTTCTCTAATATTTTTTTATGTCACAAAATAATAAGCGTACCGCCAGTTGTTTTGTTTTAGGGTGAGAAGTAGAGACTAATTTAGTGATCTTCAGATGATTAGCTGGAAATTTTTACCCACAAAAATAATTAATAATTTAGAAATAAACAATTTTGGATAAAGTAATTTTGATAAAGCGTCAATAGTTTATTCTGGATTCAATTTCAACTTCTCAGTTGTTGAATATACAGTATGTGCCATGTTAATCGAACTTTAACTCAGACAATATGTTTGTGGAGTCTGTCACTGCCAATGATAAATCATCTGATATGCTTTGGATTATCATGTAAAGGAAAGTGGATTAGTTTATATATATTTGCCTAGATCGAAACTCAGTACATTCCGGAAATGTGGTGCAATATGTATCACACTTAACAAACCAATAATGTAACTACTTATCCAACCATGTTACTTAACATCCAATAGCAAACACAATTTATAATATGAACTATTACTATGCTTAAAAACAATTTCCAGAGACTTTTGTTAAGGATAACATTTGTACAAAGCTTCCAAAAAGAAAGAAACCATACTTCACATCGGTTATGTGAATAGTCTTCATTTTACACCATTTAGCAACATCATTTTCTCGGTCTATTTCAGTTAGAAAATTCCATGAAGAAATATTTATAGCACAAAAAAAAACTCTCAATCAAAAACTCTCAGTTTAGATATAAAGCTGTTATATGTTTCTACAAAATGTTTTATTTCACATCGAAGGACAATGTATAACGAAACTTCCGAGCATACCATCCCAGCACGCACCTATTGTAATATTTGTTGGTTTATTCCTTGTATTAATCATCAGCCTCTTCAGTAATGGAATGAAACGACCTGTCATGAATTCAGATAGAAATGCAACAGTCTTCGGCTATTATCTGGTAGATAATTCCAACGGTCCTCCGCATGTCTTTATGCCATCCATCTGGTGGTCTTTCTTGTGTTATTACTATGTATGTCAACACTGAGACTGCAGGGAGTATGTGTATTGTGCTACCAAGTAATTCTTAGAGAAAGTTTCCACGATTTAAATACCTTTTGTTATGCCATAAAAGAGCAGAGGATGAAAATATGCATAATACACTAACTTACTTGCTTGTATATCTACTAATCTAGCTATTATTCTTAATGAGCTAATCTTCTTGTGAAGTCGCTGAGCCTTCTCCGAGATTTTTGAGAAAGCAATGTACAACAGAGTTTAACTACACCTAAAATATAAAAATATTCTAACTAACTCACAATTTGGTTTTCATAAGGTTCATTCAACAGAACAAGTTATATTTGCATTCATTGACAATATTTTAGAAGGAATAAATGATAAATTAATGCCTGTAAATGCATGTAAATGGGTAAAGGATTTGATTGCGTTGATCATATAATTTTGATGCAAAACTTAATGTGTTATGGTATAGACGGCATTGTTAATAAATGGATTCGTTCTTACCTTTTGAATAGAAAGTTTCACTGGAACATTTTAATGCTGAATCATGTGGTTCACTGTTTTCTAAGTGGGGATTTATCAGATGTGGAGTACCTCGGTGTTCTATATTGGGGCCACTATTGTTTTTAATATATATAAATAATCTACACGTGTTACTTCTAAAAACTCTATATTTGCCCAATTTACATTAGACATAAGCATAGGAATTAAAAATACTTCAGATTTCTCTAAAGAACATATTTCAAATAATATATTTGATCTCATTAATAAACAGCTAATGGCTTGCCCTTAAATTTTGATAAAACTCAATAATTGCAATTCAGTACATCACACAGATTACCACCACACATAGAGATAAATTTGCAGGCTAGTCCATTAAATAAGCTGAAAATGTGAAATTTCTAAGTTTCCATCTTGATCTTAACTTAAATTAGAAGGTACATGTCTCTGACTTACTGAAGAGATTGGGTACAGCCACAGCTGCAATTCCTACAGTTTAAGCAATAGGTGACCTCCGTATTAGGAAATTAGTTTATTTTGCTTATTTTTACTACTTAATTTCTTATGCATTAATATTCTGGGACAATTCCACTCATAGAGATAAAGTATTCAGAACCAAAAAGCGAGTTATCAGTGGAAATTCATGCAGAGAGCAATTGAAGAAGATAGGGATTTTTACATTGGTGGCCGAGTTTATATACACACATCAATGCCCTTTCTAGTCACAAATTATACTCTATTTGAAACAAATAGTGAAATACACAATTATGGCACTAGGAGTAAAAATTATCTTCACAAGGATTACCATTCATTTTCATGTGTTCAAAAATGGGCCCAATATTCAGGGATACACTTTCCATAAACACCCAACACACTTAAATGTCTAGCAGGTGATAAAATTAAATTAAGGATAAGATTGGAAGAATTTTTAATTGACAAATGCTTCTACTCCACAGCAGAATTTATTTCTAAGGTATCTGCAAAATAACGGCCAATAGTTTGTGTAAACTAAGTTGATATAATTCATGTACATATTATGCTGTGGCAGGACATTTTTTATATATTTATCTATTTTGTTATGCTATTGTTTAGCTGTAAACTGACAACCTTCCACATTTCACAGAACCAGTCTCTTTTCTTGAGATCCATGGAAAATGAATGTATTGTATTATATTGGTTCTCGTCTAGGGTATTGATTGTATAAACACAATGGAATTTTGAACAACTGCTTTTATTAACTATTCTACCTTCAGACATCACATCAGTCTTCCGTTTTTATTTTCGTGACTATTTGTGTTGAACCATCTTTGTTTTTCGTAGGAAGTAATTTGTAGTTTTTTCGAGGTTTAGCACAGATGTGTCTTAAAAGTATGCTCGAATCATTTGTAGTATATCAATATCAGCAAAGGACCGCGAATAGACTCCTGAGTGATCCCAGTCTCAGTTCATAACCACATATGTGTTTACAGTATCCATGAATACAAATTGCTTTCTATTTTCTAGATACGACTTAAACCAAATCTCTGTACTACCACTAACGAAAGACCATAATGATGCAATTTATCTAAGAGAATCTTATGATCAACGCAATGGAATTCCTTTTCCAGATCACAGAATATTACTAGGGAATTAAGATTTTTATGAATTTTTTCTAGTGTGTAGCCTATGTTATAGAGGCTAAAATTTCGATCACCATCAAAATAGATTTTCTTAAATTAAACTGAAATTTACTAACATATGAGTGTTTCATTATTGTGTATTTGTACATATTTTTATGGTCCAATTTCAAATATCTTTGCAATATTTTTATCACCCTTGTCATAAAGTATTTCTATTATTGACCTCTCCAGTGAGGAAACACAGATTTTTCAAAAGAGCATTTACAAATATGACTACTAAATTTGCTAATATTAGTATTATAGTGTTTTAGTGTATGGGATGAAACACTATCATATGGAAAAAAACTTTCATATAGATGATATGATTTTTTTCTGTTTTATTTTGTTTATTTTGGCGTGTGCATTAAGTTTTTACACACACACACACATATATATATATATATATATCAATGATCTAAGTACTACTAAAGTATGATCCAATAGTGAATAAGTTTTTTTGCTTTCCAGCTACTGTTAATAAGCAGTTATTAAAAGCAGACCCTTCAAATCCTGGATCGTTGAGTTCGGTGTTAATGTTTTAAAATTTCTGGTTAATGTTATGGGTATGGCATGCTCGTCTTTTCCCCCAGTATTGTTCCAAATACTTTTTATTTAATACTTTTATCAAGTAATATCCTTATTTATAGCCAAATATAATGGCTGGTTAATTACTTTGATTAAAATTCTGCAGCAGATTTTTTAATGGTTACTAAGAAGCTTATGATCAGCTGTTTTTATCTTTAAATAAAGTTATTTTTCCTAGTTATTTATTATAAATTATTAAACATTTGTGTAACATTAACTGTATTTTGCGCTTTACCACTTTAATTTAGATGGAACTGTCTTTTCTTATAATTAAGTAAATAATTATTCCTTTGTACTATTCTAGACAAATACTTTCGTTTCAATCCACTTTCCGACCTATTTATAAAAGTCAATAGATTATGTCCTCCTCAAGATATACTAGTAGATACCTGGATCCGTTAACATTTTACTTACATTTTCATTTCGTCTTTATTTAGTACAACCCCCATTCCTCTACTGAAATTAATTTTCAACTTCATAATTACCTTTTGACACTTCATGATTAATATTGTGGAGCAGTATCTTGTGTGAAGCAGCACAATGGCGCCTTCCTTGTTTAGACAACAACTTTCTTAATTTTTATGAAAAATTTATTTTGTTTGCTACTGTTATATTTGTTTTATATACATGATATACAAACTTAAGCTTGTTATCTGCAACTGCTCCAAGATGTTTATAGTTTTGTACCATTTTTTATTTTTGTTCTAGTCATACAGTCTCTGCCTGCTCCCTAATTTATTTTCTTTCCCATCAAATTGTTTTAATCACATTCAGACACAACACGTTTTCATTTAGCCACTTAAACTGATTATTTCTTACAATTATTACTTCTTCTACATGATAATATATCAGTGTATCATCTGCAAATATTTGAATTTTACAATTCTTTAATATTTGTGGCAAATAATTTATATATAATATCATATGAATAACAAAGGTCCCAATTTACTTCCACGAGGAAGCCCATATTCTATTTCTCTTTCCTCAGATAGCACTTGATTTAACCTGATACTTGTTGTTTCCTGAATATATTCATACCATACCTGACCTGTTCTGATCCTTCTATACAGCTACATTCCAATCTACATTCTGCTTTTACCAAAGCCACATTTCGATTGAAAAAAAAACAGACATTCATTTGTTTTTTAGCCCTTTGTCAGTGTGCCATAGGACGAAACTTCTCCTTTTCGAGAAAGGTCTCGTTATTAATGGTTATATTCATTTGATATCAACCGAGAAAGGTCTCGTTATTAGTGGTTATATTCATTGGATATCAACCGAGAAAGGTCTCGTTATTAGTGGTTATATTCATTCGATATCAACCGAGAAAGGTCTCGTTATTAGTGGTTATATTCATTGGATATCAACCGGGCCTCGATTAAGTTTCTTAATGTTGCCATTTTCTCATTTCATTAACTTTGCTATTAGTAGTGATCGATTCTCGGCACATATGTTACCACTTAATTCATACAGATGTTATAACTTATACTTCCACTTCTTTTAATTTTAAACGTGCTTAACGCTATCAAAACAATGGATCAAGAGCGTATGTAAATAACAATAGTAGTCTGTTTGTGCCGAGTCGGAAAAATGAACCAACGTATAGAAGTCCGTTTAAATCATGAAGACTTTATTTCAGGTTCGTATCTGTCACATAGCTACACTTGTTTCCTGGCAGTACAGAAAACAAAAGCAATATTTCACGCAACTGTATGTCGAAGTGGGAATTTTGTAAAAGTTTCCGTGTGAGCTGAGGCATTATACAGCTCAAGACACTGAAATCAGTATTCCGGTCGGCTTAGCAGCGGTTGTGGTCACTTCTGTGCAAACTTTTAAGGAGAACAGGACCGGAATTATGACATTAACTTCTCAGGGGCTGCGGCTTATCACGCTGTAATTATAGAGCCGTTGTCCTGTTTACTGCTTAGCATTTTAATAGCATTTTTGTGGAGCTGTGCCGACTGAGCACGCCGCTCCGGCGTGGTGGGGGCGTGGCGAAGGGTTGGCGACGCCCACAACATGGCGCCGGCGCGAGTCACGTGGTCGGCCACGTGCGGGGCAGGCCACGCCCCGTCGAGTCTGGCCAGCGAGCCTGCTCGTAAATAACAAACACGCCGGGGAGCAAAATAAATTGTAGGCTAAAAACGTCGACAAATAAATGAACTCGAGAGCAGAGCATAGGTCCGGAGAAAAAAGATGGTTGCAGGAGGAGACGGAGAATAAGGGGGAGGTGAGAGAAAAGGGAAAGCGGGGGAAAGGTGAACAGTCTGTGCATAAACACGTAGGGTGGGGGAGGTATAAAGCCCTTCATCAATATTTGGTGTATGATTGCGTGAAGCAATTATACACTGCCTGAACTGTAATTGAAAGGTAAATAAAAAGCTATGTAAGAACCGAAAGAACGCGTTAAATTGGGGCATTATTGTGTAACTTGTCTCGGCATTACATATCAGAAGAAACGAGATTTAAAAACGTATTAAGGCAATAAATACTAATAAGGCGAGTGAAATTACCCAAAGAGAGGAAGGGCTTGTATCTACATTGTATCCTGCTTCCGCCTAAATCTGCTGGAAAAGGAGGTCTTCGCATTTCTTACTCAAATTTGTTGCCAATAGAAAGAAAAAGGCTATGATTTTTTTTTTTTTTTTTTTTTTTTTTTTTTTAGGCTGGCTAATTTCAATAATTAATCAATAAGACGGATAAGTTGTAAAAATTTCTATGTACTCTAAAACACGTAAACAAATTTATCAACTCCGAACATCGCTTTGTATTTTGCAATTGGCCATAAACTTGTTATCAACGAATAAACCCGATCTCTCACACAAACACAGGAATTTAACAGTTTTCAGAGACAAAAAACACTGTAGCTAATTACACAAAATAAGAATAACTTTTATCAGCTAAATTTTTTTCACTTTTTATTTTGACATTATAAAATTAAATCGAAATTAAGAAATTTGATGGAAAATCACTATGTCAATTTGGACATAATTTTAGGACTATGTTTTGCAAAATATTATTAGAGAAATTAGAAACATGTTGCAGTTGAAATAATTCTTCAAAATGTGTACAAAAACAGGGTAGTGAATATGTCAAACACTTACAAGTGAACGATAACAATTCCTAGGAAGTTATTAAATTTAATTTTAAGTGATGTGTTACATTCAATTACAAAACACACATAATTATGTTACCAACACGAATGTATTAGAAAATATTTTACTGAACAAAAACCTCTGTTCATTCATGTCTGGGAAATGTTTTCGAGTTTGAAGAAAAGATAGCTGTAAACATATGGAAGGCTTTAAATTTCTACTGGAAAGTGAGTGGTTAGTCGTTGAGACGGGGAATGGTTTAAAAATCAGTCTCATACACCCTGATTAACAACTACAGCCATATCAGAAAACAGCTTTAAGGGGAATCTGATCATCAAGGTGATTCGAAACAGAATTTTTAGGGGGTGGTTTTGTCCTGAACACATACCAGCAGTGAAGAACCATGCACACAGACGGTATATCATAAATACATTCATATTAATACCGAATGTAATAAACTATTTCAAAAAATAGAAGTCTAGCAATAGTATTTCAGATGTATTTCAACATATAAGTACAATGCGAAATTTAAAAATGTTCCTTAATTATTGATCCAAGCCCTTTGTCCTTGGATTTGTCATAAATGAAGCAATTAGAACAGATAATGTTGTCCCAGTTAAAATTAAAGTCGTTCACATTTTATGCAAATATATATATATTCTTTTATGAAAGGGTCTAAAATAAAACTGTAGGACCACAAACCCAGATTTAGCCAGGCCCATCGGAACAGTAGTATAACTATTAACTAGTCATTTTTCTCAATTAATTTATAGTTGGTTTCAGAAGAAGGTATGTTATAAACCTAACCAGAGTTGAATTTCAGATACATAATACTTCATTACGATACAAGGAATGTAGAAGACAAAATAAAATTTCACCAAAAAATCTAGACCAAGAGTTCAGTGATTCATGTAAATTATTGGTTTTGAAATGAAAAGAGCGAGCAACTCATTACCTGCAGTGTGCGATAAAGTAGGCACTAGGGCAAGCATCCCCTATAACATTCTCCCACCAAAAGCTGAATTCATCTGAAGTGAGAAAGATAATATTTAAAATGGTCTTGCGAGGAAGCAATCGTAGGCGTAGAAGTTACAAAGAAGTAGTACAATATATCCTTATGTTACTGTACTACTCAAAGAGGTTTTAATGTGTTTGTCCTTGGATCTTTCTAAAGATTTTGAAATAATAGAAATTAAGAATAATTACATGCAATTACGAGTTTCTACTTACAAATTTGGTTATGATTCTTTCTATTAAGTCTTCACCGTCCTTAATGGTATAGAAGGTATAAAAATATGAAACTTATTATACACAAGATTTCAGATGAATACTGCACATTATCGTGTGTGTGTGTGTAACAGATACTACTGTACATGTAGGGGCGTACAGCGAAATAGTTTCAAATGCGTACAGAAAATAGGAGAGCACATAACGCATATTCAAATCTGGTAATGGCGTCTTTCAGTTTACTAGCAACTTTTGTAAAGGGTGAATATAAATGATTTTTTAATCTTCTTGCTGCCTGATTGACTAGTTTTCATCGATTATTAGATCTATACAGGCTTATTATAAACGACTGAAGCGATTTCACAAATTTACTGCAGCTATATTATTTGACATAATGTCACAAAACGTAACAGTCATATAGAAAAACTCAAGAACTTTTGCAGCCCAGTTTTAAATTTGTGCAACAAGAGCGCAGACGTGAGCAGGTGAATGGTCGTGGTGGGGATGAAGATCAGCGATTTCTATTATGGCCTCGCCTCTCTCCCGACCTAACCCCACGCGATTTTTGTGTGTGGTGTTATGTGAAAGATTCAGTGTTTAATCCCTCCTGCACAAACAAAACTACCAGAACTGTGAGCTGGCATCACAGTGCATGACAGCGAGATGCGGCACCGAGTGTGGCATGAACTTGACTTGATATCTGCAAATTCAATAAAGAGACCGCATATACAGCATTTGTAATATGTCAACAAAAAACATTCTGAGCTTTTCTATACGACTGTGGGGCAATGTGTCAAATAAAGTAGCCACACTAAATTTTCGAAACTGCTTCAATCATTTATATTAAACCTGCACAGCTGTAATAGTTGATTTATACTACTCAATCAGACAGCAAACAGGTAAACATTTCTCTTCAGCCTCTCACTAAGAGCAAGACTGATTTATGCTTTTCCACAGACTACTGTATCAAAAAGGTGAACATTACCAATCTATACAACAAGCCACATGCATTAGAGCAGTCTACATTTCACACTTCTTCAGGAAACAGGATCTCTAAAATATACTTTTTCTTAAGAAATATGACATCTATGCTGATTTTAAACACACTTGATTTTAGATGCTTGATGATAGTGGAACCGAGCGTGGTGGTGTAACGGATAGCGTTCTGGCCTCGCATTCGGGAGGACGGTGGTTCGAATCCCCGTCCGGGCAACCAGATTTGGGTTTTCAATGGTTTCGCAAATCACTCCAGGCAAATCCCGGGATGCTACCTTGAAAAGGCCATGGCCGAATTCTTTCCCATTCCTTGCCCCCATCCTTTCCCGTCTCTAAAGAACTCGCTGTTGAGAGACGTAAAGAAGTTTAAAAAAAAATTGATGATAGTGAAGATAAATAGTATAGAATTTCCTGTGCTGTAAATTTTTATCCCGGTTGTTTTCATCTTGTGTGTGTTTGTGCCTTTTTTGTAGCTGTGGCCTAGTCCAACATGTTTATTTGGTTGATACACATGTCACTTCCATACCTTACCTCGTTTATAAAATAGAACATGTCTCATCTGCCCTCATTAACGCTGTGGACATGGGGGTTGGGTACTAATTTGTAACAGCCTAGCATTGATATTTCTGTTATTTGTAGTTTTGATTTCGGGAGGAATTATCCAATTGGAAAATACTTGGTGTCATCGCTGTAGACCTCCCAATAGAAGACGATACACTCACCCGTGTAAAATGTTTCCTGGATGAGCATTCTTAACAATTCTAAATAATTATATAATTTTATTTTTCCTATACACTTTCTGAAGACACACTATATAGATCCCTTGAAAGTCACTAAAAAAAAACCTTGTACTCATTTACGATTATATTTGTTTGTTTTCAGCTGCCAACATTGACATCTGTACAAAGGAAAACCAGAAGCTACATCTATTACTGCGGAGTGCTGCAATTGGGAAAACCGCAACTTTCCTATTTACGATTGTCATAGAGACATCATGAGGGCTGCACGTAGCTCAGACGGTAGAGCGCCAGACTGCGGCCAGGACGACCTGGGTTCGATTCCCGACGAAGCCGAGGATCTTTCCTGGAAGCTGAACGGCCGGAACGGCTCCCCAGGCCTACTCAGCCTGCTGTCCAATTAGTACCGTGGAGAAAACTCCGCGGGAAGGTAAAGAACGGCCGGAGCGTGGCGCTGACCTCGTCACATTGATTATTGTGCCAATGGTTGTACAGGGAGTGTGGAGCTCTACCTCCGTGGATCCTACTGGATGCGGCAGGAGGCGTCGGAACCCCATGACCTTTACTTTTACTATGAAGACATCATGATATCTGATATACCCCAGCTCAATAGTGAAACTTTAGACTAAAAATGATCTTGCGACAGAGCTAAACTGAAATGTTTGTAACAGAAGAAATGAATTAGTTACATATACTGAACTCCAAAATAGTACAAACGGGTGATCTTTGAACAGAAGTGCGAGCGTTGATTTATACCGAAAACCCAAAAGTGTATCACCCCTTAATAAGTAGATGGTAAAGATAGCACACTGAAAAAAACCGAACGGAAAATCTGTGCCCAAAGAGTAGTTTTTGTAATAAACTGTAGAGATATAACGTATCATTGAGTTATTCTGCATAATGTTAAACACGAAGTAAAACGGTTTAATTCATCGCTAGCAGTTGCCCCCCTTTTTTTATTTTACAAAGGGTTAAGAGATGAAGTCAGATATCGTATAAAAGTTAAACGGACAATTTGATCTCCTGATATCCAGTCAATGCATAGTTAATAACACCATAAATACAGTGAGAAATACAGAAACGAGTTAAACGCATAATGATAAATATCAGTTTCAATTCCGAATAACATGATGCTAGTTCTTATAATGCAAAAAAAAATTGGACCGCAAGAACTAACTATCGTAAAACGAATACTAATTTCTGAGCACTTTTATCTTAAAATTTTACTAGACTTTATCAAAGAGACTTTTATCTCAATTTCGCAAATTTTAAATGTCACAGGAAAATGAAACGTACCTTATTTTTCTACTGGCACCCATTGTGGGCAACCAAATCGGAGTTTTTCCTTAATCACGTTCCACGAACCAAACAGAAAGACGAACAGACGCGTCTTTATTTATTTATCAGCTTGCCGATGCCGCATCAAGACGAGTTATACCACATACAGTATTGGTTCTGGGTCCATGGCTGTATAGTGTTTGAAAGCATGTGAAAATCCGACCAGTTATTTTTGCTTGACTTACACTCAAACAGATTTTTTTTTTCGCAGTCTAAATGTTTCAGGGATAATTATATATATATATTTTAAAAAAGGTAGTTAAATGGAACTTCTCCAACAATTTCTATGTAATGGGTAGCTACTAGTATTGGAAATTAAAGACGTTTTGCTTGATCAATTAAGGTACCACTGAACATTCAACAGTTTTGATTCTACTTTGAACAATAGGTCCAATCATGACAGAGGCAAAATACGCGGCATATCTACGAATTTAATTTTACTGTATTGTTTTTCAGATCAGTACACGTGATATGGAAGACTTTTTTATGTTCCGTAGGCAAAATCGGTGTTGGCCGTTTGAATGAGTATCGTAAACATGCGAAGCCACTAGTCTCAAATTCCTATTCTGTGGGTAGGCAACGTGTAAAATTTAGAACAGTAAAATGTGTCCCTAGAGTAATATAAACAGTAGGACTTACTTCGAGTCGATTCTGTTGTACACAGCAGGCACGGAAATGTTGTATTGTCTGCTTTTCTGAAACAACATTAAAAATTTATTACAAACGGAACTCCAATGTTATTATATAGCATAAGCAAATTTGAAAATTAAAGCTCAAAATAGAAAAGATCTATATCTGCGTTAAATTTAGTTCACACAAAGTTCATTTTAATTGCATCTATGATGCAAGACGACCCTCTCAAGATCTTACACGTTGCTAAGTTATGAGCTTAACTTGCTAACATTTCATCGACACTTGGACCAAGCTTGAAACAGCATGCAAATATACACATCTTCTCTCAGTTTTTATGATTATTTAATTCCATTTTGCCAATCAGTTATAATTTAATGTTTTTAATTAATCACAAAATAAATATACATTAATTACAAACACCACTTGCCTAATAGTTTCATCAAATCTCCTATTACGCTTTCGCCCCCATATTTTGCTTCGCTGTCACGATTTTCAGGTTGTCGTTTCAGTTAACACTATACATCACCATTAACATTCGTAAAAGCACTGAGCAAATTCTCGCAAATAGGAGACCTGGCAACATAAGCTGTATATTAAATATGATACCAGTTTTATATATAATAGTTATAGAATAACTTTTTCTTTTATGTTGTGAGACTCTTGTAATTCATGCAGAAATTTAAAAGCTATTTTTGCAACTATTTTAAATCCTTATACAGAAATGCTGTCACCAAATGTGCCATTGCAGTGGGCCAGGACTCAACACATTCTGTATTTTCTTCTGTCACAACACAGAATAATTGCAGTTTATCATTGTTTGTTTTAAAACAAGTGACGCACTGTTATACTATTTAAACTTGTTTACTAACCAATGCATCTGTGAAGTAGCTAATAATTTACCAAAAACGGTGAAGGAATTTAAGATTAAAATTCGTAAATCGCAAAAGTAGAGGGGGGAGGAATTTTAATTCATATAAAATAATTTAAAAATAAAATAAAAAGGGGTAATCATATGACTAAGGAAATTGCCACCTGAGCGTCTGCTCTATCGCAATTAAATTAACAATAATAGGTCTAATAACGTTCACTTCGGAATCAAATTATTCAGATCACCTCAGGCCTTTCGTATTGTTCAGTTGAAGCATTTCATTTTTACGGTTTGACAACCGCTCAGTTGTATTTTGCTCGAACTAAGATATCATATATTAATAAAAGTAAATTTGAATGTATTTACCAGACAACTGTTAATGCCTCTTATTCTTGCAATATTATTTTACTGCCGTCCATTCAGTTGTTATCTGGGTGATTATATTTGCGTTTGGTAACATTCCATTCTCACGTAATTAATTTTTTTACTTCACTGCATACTGATAGTAATTGAAGTCACAGACGATTCAGCTGTCATGGCTACCAGTCACCTTTGATACTATAGTACGAAACTGATTTTAAATGGCTGAAACACAATCCAAATTATCAAACAAAACTTAAAAAAGTGCTGTGTTAGGTATGTCACTAAGAAAATCCCATTCATTTACTAAAACTGTAACCTTATCAACAGAAATAACATTTTCAAAAATAGCCTTCAACCTGCGATCAAGAACAGTTGTTACCTTCATTCTCCGTTATTTGTGACCACTGGAATTACTAATTATACCGTATTCACCAAAAGTACCCCCAAAATGCTAATTAAAAACGTACATTTAATTCGATATTAGTCGAAATTTCAATTTTAGCTAACGAAAATTGATCATTAACTTGTAGATAGACAGAAAAAACAGAATTGCTTGGTCTGAGTCCAGACGTTAAGATACGATCGAGTCTCGATACACAAATATTTTATGACTTTAATACTTTATCTACACCACTGAGCATACAGAAAGAAAAAATTGTGTAAACACATGTAACTATCGAAAATACTATTAATTTCTTCTGTCTGCTTGGAACAACTAACCTATTACCTTTGTAGTGCTGTTTAGAAACAATACTAAAATTGTGGTTCAAATTTCTTGTTGTTGACATTTAGTGCGAAAAGTTTCTCGACAAAAATTAGTTTTTGAGGCTGCATGTCGTACTTAATTAAATCTGAAAGTTGTTTAATAACTTTCACAACATTCCATCTCCAGTAATAAGTTATAGAATCATGAGAGTGGTTATTTATGAAAATAAGAGATGCAGCATAATAGAAACTGTATGTTAGAAATAAATTTCAGCATTTGGAAAATATTCGTCTTAAAAGTAACGAGCAATGTAAAATCGAAGCTAGCGTTTGCTTATTCAGTGTGTGGGAGAAGATAATCAGAAACGGTAAAGCAAATATATCGAAGAAAGAATGTTAATATTTTGCGCCTCTGCCCGCAAACAAGTTAAAAAGAGCGCGCAAAACAACCGGAGAGCCAGCGCCACTGCTCACTTGGTACTCTCTTCAGCCGCTAGATGGCAAAGGCGGCAACATGAGAGGTGCATATCGAGCGACCGTTCCGACAGTAAGGACAATGAGGCCTTCCACGGCTGTAGTAGAACAGGAGTACTAAGTGAGCTGCACAAACCTTGACAAGGATGACTGCGCGAAAAAATTAGACGTAATTCTGAAAACAACAAAGTGATTTCAGAACGTGTAAGTTCCGCTGTAGGTAGGCTACAGCTGTTTCGAAACTACAGTTCATATGGGTATATACAAGGTAAATAACGAATAAAACTCTAGTGCGTTCTCGTTTAAATTACTACTGTGCTTTGTGGATTTAGGATGGCAGAAGATGAATACTAATGAGAAGAAATGTTGACTATGTGACTGCCTGTCAGGGTTTTTACGCAAATGCTGGCAGCAAACAACTAAATCCCCCATTGAATTTATTGAAAAATATGCGAGTGACCTCTTTCATTTATGACCATGGACAAATACTTTGCGCATCAAAATATTTGGGTCGTGACACGAGATAGATCAAGAAAATAAATTCCCACGCAGATGCTTGTGTATATTACTGCTTCCCTCTAGTTGTTATGGATTGAAGGCATCAGTTTTGGTACAAACTACCCGCTTTCAGTCACAACTCTGTAAATGATAGAATATACATATGAATGAGAGAGCAAGAAAATATTAAAGTGGGATTTCAACAGTAATGCTGTCACAACGATTTCCATGCCTTATCCCAGCATTTTAGTAATGTAAAGTATTAAGTCTATTTACCAAGCTTGTATGCAATCTTAAGAAATAATGAATGATTGAAAAAGTAATAAACAAGCATCATCATGCGTGCTGGAATTTGACACAAAGTTCGTGACGGTGATTTAAAAAAAAAAAAAAATCAAGAAATGATTGCTACAAATGAATTAATTTATTTTATGAAACTATGTAAATAAGAAATGTTATAACATGGATCGAGTTCTGCAGATACACCAGCGTTGCTCTACATCCTCTCTGCCTGTATATATCCAGACATAAGTTTACTTATACGATCATCAAAACATTGAGTGAAAAATATTATATTCAAATGCATGATATTGTAATGACCGGCATTGTTTAATAAGATAACTTTGAAAATTACTGATGTTTTTCTCCAGAGAAGTACGTTATCTAAAGAAAAAATGAACTCTAATTGAAATCTGCTGGTAATCGGCGCTTACGCGTTCTGTAAACTTATGTACGATTAGAGCACACTACAATGTGCGAGCCAATAACGAAAGCTCAGAACTTATCTAACTTGAAGACTTAAGGAAATTTTCTATTGAATAATGACGTAGTACAACTGAATGATATTGCAAAGCTAAAATTTGTGTAAGATAATTTATATATCAGACAAAATTTTTAAGGAATTTTCTGTTTACGCCAGAAAAAAAATGTGTCATATTTATAATGGCAAGATTGATGGTCCGACTTACAAGAGTAGCCATGTCCTCTACACGCTTGGTTTCATCATCACTAAATCAGTAGCGAGCGTGATGGGTGAGCGGTAACGCATTCGGGAGGACGTGGGTTCGAGTCCCGATCCGGCCATTCAGATTTGGGTTTTCCATGGTTTCCCCAAATCACTCAAGGCGAATGGCGGGATGCTTCCAACAAAAAAATTCACGGCCGAATTCCTTCCCGATCGTTGCCTCTGTCCTTTCCTCTAATAACCTCGTCGTCGACGATGCATAAAGCCATAAAAAAACGAAATCAATGCGATCCTGACATGTACTCGCTCTGTGATGTAAACATTTAAATCTACCATACCCGGGATGTATCAGATGTTACCCATATTTGATCTCACAAATATTACCATCATGTCAATAACAATTTTCTGGGTTATCATCAAACTAACCTCAGATAACGTGGCTTTTCTCTAAACGTGTGACAAATACTGATGACGATCAAGGAACGATTCTGTCTGTTTCTACTGTCACTACACGAATAAAAAGACGTGGAATTCCTTTGTTTACATATATTGTTCTTCTCCATGATATGGCGAATTAACAGCAGGGTTGTGTAATCCTTTTCTTTTTTTTTTTTTTTTTTTCTTTAAGGTGGACGGCAATATAGACTTGCTGTTCCTTTGACGAGTAATAGTGCCATTAAGAGCTAATGCGAGGTGAAGGTCATGCACACTGCTGCTTTTGATTACGAAGCCAGTACACAACCCCTCCGTCCACCTCTCCCGTCCCCTCGCGCCCTGTTCTACATCAACACTCGGGAATCAGTTGGCCTACTGCAGGATGTTTAGTTTACATCACATTTGCTCAACGATTTCATCTTTATTTCCCCATATTTTGTAAGTATATAAGTGGCAACAAAATTTTTAGTGCAATTTAATCTTCTCAGGTGTCCAACCAGATGGTGTCGTATAAACACAACAAACAGCTGACTTTTCTGTCATCATCAGGTGCCAGATCTGACTCCTGATAAAGACAGCAGAGCCAGCTGTCGAAACGCTATGTTCATACGACGCCATCCCGCTAGACACCCAAGAAGATTTATTGCATACGTACATCGGGAAAGTCTCCTCATAGACATCAAATAAATATCAGTTTTCCTTCGTGCTGTCTCCAATACTGATGTTGGGAATCTACTTATGAAGCGAGATCGTCTGTGTCCGTCTTTTATACTTCTGAGTCCATTCAAACTCAACAGAAATTCTTTAAAATTGCAGCGTGAACCTTTATGGTCAAGCACACGTCACGTTTGTATTCCAACCAGGTCATGACTATTTAACCTAAAACGTCTTTTTCCTGTCTAAAACCGCTCCACCTAATTGTTGCCAAAGAAGTCTTAACTGGGTCTGCTAACAGTGACGTATTGTTTATTCAACGCACAATCCTCCAAACACCCGAAAGAGGTGGTGGGGACGTTCCTTTTCGCATGTGAAAGAAGCAGTTCCCTGTAATGTTTTCGTTTGCCCTCACAAGGGCAAAATGTGAATAAAATAGACATCTAACTATCTGAACCTGTCTGCTTATTGAAATCTATTATAGATCCTTGACCATAGCAAAAAGTCTAGTCTTACACCTAGTATAGCCAATATATTTTTTTGTAAATTTGATTTTATCCCAGTTCCAGCTTTTGTATACTATTAGCGCCCTCTTAAGACTCTTAACAATAAGACAGCACGCCACATACAAAAAAAGTTGTGAAGAATTTGGAATTAAACATCTTTCCATAGCATTCATAGGTATCACTAACGTAACAAGTGGTATGTTGAAGGTTAGATGATGGATTCCTCGATGGTTGAGTTTAGTTTTAGTTGTACTTTAATATTATAAACTAAAATTCACTTTCAACTGACTTTGTAGTGACGAGATATGACGCTTTCACTTCCTCATATTTTGATTCAACCGCAGCATTACTAGGAGGGTTGCTACGTGGTGAATGCGTCTATTCCTTTGATTTTCTGCATGCCGTGAACCCGCTTCTGAATACAGGTCACCACTGATCAAGGCGAATGCCAGGACGCTTCCTTCGATAGGTCATGGCCGAATTCCTTCCCATTCCATGTCCCCAGACCTCGACATCAACAAGGCATAAAGCCACAAGTAAAAAAAAAAAAACTGATCAATCTACCGGTCACTTTTTATCTGCTTTGAGGTTAATAAAAATTCATCCCAGCAATCTATATTCAGTTCAAACGGATACAGAGACTAGAAATGTAAGAAACATGTTAAACGATTTGAAATCCAGGCCACACAATTAGGAATTTCTTTGCGTCAAAACGACACAACAATAATATTAAATGTTTTCAACTGAGCGTGGTCAGTAACATCCGGCCTCACATTTTGGAGGACGCGGAATCGAATCCCCACCCAGAAGTCCATGATTTCCCAAAATCACGTCAGACGAATGCCGGAATAGTTCCTTCGAAACTTTCATAGCCGAATTCCTTCCCGTTCATCCCATCAGTCCTTTCCCGCGTCAAATGACTTCGCCGCCAAAGAGTCATAAAGCCATAAGCAAATAAAAAAATCCTGAATTTCCCTGCAAACTGAAAATGATAGTTGAGATACCGCTTATAGTTATGACTGGTATCTCGTAGATTTGTGGGACTGAGGTTTCTCAACGTCGACAGGGATTCAGGCAAGAATCTTCCGTACAGTTTGGACATCAGATTCATGTGAAAATATGGACAGTCGGCTGCAATATTAAGGCGATACATAAAGTAACAGTTTTCTACTGACTTTTCTGATTTAAGAGTGTTCTTGGGAGTAGAGAGAATTAGTATCGCAGCAGAAGCCTCTCAATCGAAGAAATCATTGAAAAAGCGCAGCAGTTTAAGTAAATCCAAACGTTTTGACAAGCTGGAGTTTAACAGAATCCAAACGACGCAGCGTCCTACCAGGAACACATGAACACGGCGGATGCATTAAAAGTTCTTGGCCATTCCACGATTTGAAACTGCTACGCACAGTTGTAAAGGCAAGCTACGAAACAGGTAGTTTGATGTGATACAACGACACTGTTCTGGCAAAGGAATCGTACTGAAATTCTTCATCGAGAATAACATTCATGCCACTTATTCCTGGCATCTCGCTTCGAGTTGTTCGACTTAAAGGATATCAGTCCGGGAAGAGTCCGAAAAAATTCCAGAAGATAGAAAGTATAATGAACCAATTGGTTAAATCTTGAGGTACGTCGTACAAACGCAGTGAAAAAGCGCTGTTTAGGCTGCTCAACATTTCCAATAAAAGTATCGGCACGTCCAAGAGCTGTGGTTAATGTCGCATCGTGGTTTAAACTTTGCTTTAGTAATGTGTAATGCAAAGGTCTCTTTGATATCGTAATGTGCTAAGAGAGTTAATGTGAGTGGCACCGTTATAAACATTTTACTAGGATGGAATATGCAGTGTTACTGTTTAGTCGTAAACGAAGCGTCATCCTAGCATTCTCGTAGACGATTATAGAAAGTCGCCTATAGCCGCAATTAGGGCATCTGAACGTCTTTCAGATCTATTTGATCCTAATGTTTAGGCTTCCACTCTTAGAACTTTCCTTAAAAATTAATGTTTACTTCACGATTTATATGGTCACGTGGCCTGCGTCTATGACTTTATATATATATTGCTTACGGCTTTATACCTCAATGAGGTTTATTTTTGGTGGACAAGGGTTAGCGGCAAGGAAGGGAAAAGAATTCGGCCAAGGTTTTTAGGGGAACCATCCCGGTCTTCGTCTGAAGTGATTTCGGATAACTACTGAAAACCGAAATCAGAAGATCGGAGGGGAATTCGAACCCACGTCTTCTTGAATGCGAAGCCACAGTATTATTGCTCACCCACCACGCTCGTTTTGTTGTACTTATTCACTCGTGGTCTCCAACGACACAGCTATCTCTTAGAAATTTCTGAGGCCTACTTTTCTTTCCGAGTCTGGTATCCGGCTCTTTCGAGATAACTTCGATGTTGTCGAACAAGACACGGTCGACGGTAGTTAGAACAGTCAGTATGACGTTGTCAGGATTTAATCTCGGTCCGGCGCTTGAAGTGTCGTGTTTTTGGCAGGGTGGGAGCCGGTTCTGAGAAGAAGACGCCTGCCTGTGTGTGGGGAGGGCGAGTTGCCGGTGTAATCCTGCCGGCGCGGAGTTTGGCTCATTAATCCGGGCCCGCCCGGCTTATCCCGACCGCTCATCCCAAGTAGCCAAGTTGCAAGGAGCCCACCAAGTTGGCCCTCGCCCATTCAGAGATCAGCCGCCCAACTAAAACTATTCGCCAGCCGCAGTCTCCCAACTGCGTCCTCCCGGTAAGAGGCCTCCAATTAACTGCTTCTGTCTCTCTCGTCTTAACCTGGATTCTCTCACTATTAAAACAGTTCACTGTGGGTGAGTGTGCCTCATGGCAGAAAGGAGATAAAAAAAGAATCAAAATTTACTGACTAAACTGATTGTGTTCCAGCGAGGTTCTTAAAGAGAGGGCGTAACTTTGTCATCAGAATGAAACGGAAAGTACAATCAGACATATACAAGGGACATGATAAAAAAGTAATTATTTTGGCTACATATTAGTTTTTAATTCAGACGAGATGGTTATGTTGTAAGTAAATAAACTTCAATGTTTCAGTTGAGGATTCAAAGTTCATTCGCCACATCCGTCGAACTTCTAACTAATTTTACTGTTGTTTATGGATATCAATAAACAATACAACAATTAAACACCCATGTCTTTTGCCGGCATAAAATCAAAGACGTGATCCCAGGGTGCTAACTACCACGCTGTTGGGGCTGGCAAATCCGAAATGCTAATTCGAAGTAAGCAGCCACCACGTGTCTGAAGGTGTGAAATGGTCTACTGTGGTATTACTTTTCAAGTAGTTCTCTTGTTGCTGAAAGAGGATTATAATGATGAAGCAGTGAGCCGATGCTTCTCATTCTTGATGAACTAATAACGAAGATTTCATAACTTCTTGGAACAAGTAGTAGAAGTGTGGAAGGTAGTATTGGGTGTTACCGCCTATGTAACAGGCTTGGACCACTGAAAAAAAAAAATTTTTGGTGTCTAATGCGTCAAAATCCTTTCAAATTTCTCCAACAAAATATCTTTTTAATCCTAGTAGCGTCCTTCTAGCATTGAGAACAATGCATATTGGATACCAGCTATTCGGTCTGCCGAACTGAAACTACGTGTCATGCAGATCCAAGTCCACGGCGTGGTGAAGCTGCTTGGATGTGAAGAATTCGGTGTCACAAAAATAGGTCTATGTATTAATTTTTTTAAATGAGATAGTAATAATGTTGACACAATAACACGTTCCTTTAACATTTCTTTTTTCGACTAAAGCGAATCGATAATGATTTTATTTTTTTTATTTTTGGAGTAATCTCAAATAAATAGTTTATTTCATTTTTATTAAAGCATTTAACTTTTTTTCAAACATTTCTTGTATTCATAATATTTTTATTGTGTTTAAGCCATGCAAAACCTTGTCTTTCTTGGCATGTAATCCTTCTACGTCTCCTATCCTATACAGATGTTCTGGGAAACGTTTCGCCTTTCTGTATTTCGTAGCATAGTGCGTTCCAGCTCTAGTTTGGAGTTAAATCGTACGCCGTTAACAGAATGTGGAGCGCTGAAGAAGGTAGAAGAACGAGTGGTAGATTTGATGAGTAGTAAAGTTCTTCCTGTACCATGCTCTTTGACTAGAACTACAACTTCTGTTATGAAATATTTATGCCTTGAAAGAAAGAGAGAAAAACATTGTTGTGAAAAGAAAACAAAAATAAACTGAAAGGCTTCATATAAAGCAGAATGTTAAAATTGATCGTTATTAGTCCCCAATGCAAGAAAACAGACGGCTTGTAGCACATTTCCTATACTTTATCTACTGAAAAAAAAAATCCTTTTTTTTTTCCCCTTGCAGTTCCTTAGTAGTGGAAAGACGGTACAGATACCATGAAAGCATTACTATCCAAAGAGAGAGTTTCAACGCATTCACCAGATCTGTGCTAAGAGCTGCCTGTCAGCGATGCTGGTTGATATATAAGGTAAAATGTGCCGTGACCGCGTGTATGTTGGCAGGGAGAACCGGCATATCAGGTCCCGACCATTGTGGCGAAGAGCAGAGAGATGCGGATGCTGGCTGCAGCTGCTCATCCAGAGAGACTGGTTCCAGGCCGGACCAGCTGGACACCGCAGTCCACGTGGGAACGGAAGCGCCACTCTGCCCAGCGCAACGACTCGTCTAGCCACGAGGGGGAAAAAGAAAAGTTTAGAAGGTGTTCTTCTCTAACTAAAATCCAAAACTCTTATATGACAAAGGTTCTTTTAAAATTTCAAGGACCTTGCAAGTAACAGTCGTTATTTAAACTATGTTTCATAACATATTCAAACTTGAATCTTACGAACAAAACCTCAGTTTGAAACCGAGCCCAGTGGATCAGCAATAAAGCTCGAGTCTGCAGTTCTGGAAAGCGTGGGTTCAAATCCCCGTCCGGTGATCTAAATTTCGTTGTTCCACGGTTTTCCGAAACAACTCCAGGTGACTGCAGGGATGGTTCCTTCAAAATTACCATTGCAAAATTACTTCCAGATCCTTTTTCCCTATCCTCTTACAGAGCGTGAAAGGTGAACGGTTAACGTTCTGGCCTCGCATTCGGGATGAGGCGGGTTCGAATCCCCGTCCGGGCATCCAGATTTTGGTTTTCCATGGTTTCTGCAAATCATTCCACGTGAATGCTTGCTTCAAAAGGCCATGACAGAATTCCTTCCCGTCCCTTGCCCTCAGTCCTTTCCCGTCTCTAATGACCTCGACGTCGAAGAGGTGTAAAGCCATAAGAAAAAAAATACGTATCCTCCCCCACCTGGATTATCGTATTTCGTATTTCTCCTTGCGGCCTAGTTTCCAATCTCGTTCGTTAGTTTCCCGTTACGTAATCAGTTAGCCTCCATGTTCAATGTAACAGCTAATGTCATCATTGATTTCAGGCTGCGAGTCGGTTTAGTATACCGGATTTTACGAGTGTAAATATCCGCGTAGGAGGAGTGTTTCCTTCGAAGGCAAAACTATACATAGTCAGATAATAAAGCATACAGGATTGGCAATGTTGCTGTGCAACATCTATTCATTAGTCTTCCCAATATGTCTTCTGATTATAATGAGGAGATGTTTAAGTTTTGGGTTTATAAAGTGTATCTACTAGCATGTAATAGAAATAATAATAAAATTGATCAGTTCTGTAATCATTTACGCTTATTCACTTCTCACTGTCGAACAGAACCTGAAACTCAAATAGAAAGGTCGCATAAATTCATGCAGTGGCTAGAAATCTTTAATACAGATGTCATGGTACTGTTTGATATTAGTGAGGAAAAAAAGCTAAACTTGGTATTGAAAGTAAACGTTGGATGCAGCCTCCCGAAGGAGGTTAACTTAGCCTAGCACTGGAGGTAGGGTGCCAGTTCTTTCCTACCTTACCTAATTTAATTCGATAATCCTACCGGGTAAAGGAGACGTATAGCCTAACGTGTATTCAGAACCACTGGAGTTTTTGGCGTACGTCATATTACACAACAAGCTTCGATATTGGTTAAGGTCGGGATAGCAACCCATGAAAATCCCCGCCAATATGGGGATACGAACGGGGGACCTTTCGATCTCCAGTCAGACACCTTAACCACTGAGCCACCTGACTGCTCAGAACTACTTTACTCAGCAAGTACTCTGCCCGCCTTGCTACTAAAGCGAATACGTGAGTCGCACCACAAACACGAAAGAACAGCATCGACGGAATGGGCCTGCCTACCGGCCTGGAAGTCCCCGGCGCGTATTTCAGTGTCACTTACAGCCGCTTTTATTTCCTTTTTGCGGAGCTGTATTTCATTTTTGGCAACATCAAGCGCGCCCTTCCTCTGCCGGTGCAGTTTGTGTGGGGGTACGAAATGAGGGGAAGTGGAGGTTGTTCTTCACTTCTTGCAGGTAATTTCCGCGCCGGCGTGTCTTTAAAGACACGCTTGTGGCTGGAGGGGTCGTGATGGTGTGTGAGGCAGTTTATACAATGACTGGAGCCACGGTCGCGTTAACACAAACAGAGAACAAGGTGCTGAAATCATCTGGGGCATCTTTTCTCTGTCTTGTGACTTTCGTACAAACGATACTGTCTACAAGAAGTGTATAGCAAACTGTACTCATCTGGGAGCATTAATAAAGTAAACAAACTGAAGTTGAAACAACGTTGCTTGGTTTACGCGAAGCCCGGACAATACTTTGGTGTACATCGATGTTTCTCAGTTGCTTGACACAAAGGCGTTTATCCAGGTTATGAATGGCTCTTATCGTCTTTTCGATAGAATACTATGTTGGATTATTTGTAAATTTTCATGAAGTGAAAACAAAATTGGAAACATCAATAAAGAAAAAAAGAATCAGATAGACAAAAGGTGGATTTAAAGACTAGCTGCAAGACGAATAATTTGTTAGGCAGTAAAGTAAAAACGAACGCACACCTTTATTCAATATAATTATTAGCCACGAACTATTTTTTTTCAAGTCACCTTATGACGACATCACATCCTGATAAATCATATTTTTAAAATGAATATGTATGTGTGGTGTACTGTAATATTGTATGTATTTAAAATTGTATCTTTTGATTCCACAGTTCAGTAGAGTGTATAATCTTTGGAGTAGTGCTGTAAGTTAGTACTGGTATCTTTGGTTGTTAAGTCGTGAAAAGTTTTCTCCATAACTACACATCTAGTAAACGTCGAGGTTATTAGCGGCGGGAAAGTACAGGCAACTAGGAACTGGAAGGAATTCGACCATGGCGTTTTGTGAAAGAACCATCCCAATATTTGCCGGGAGTGATTTGGGAAAACCACGGAAAACTTAAATCTTTATGGTCGGACTGGGGTTCAAATCCGCGTCCTCCCGTATGCAGGGTTACTGTTCACCCATCACGCTCGACAAGTCGTGGACTAACTCGCGTGCAGATTGTGGAGTGAAATGGACATTATGGCGGTATCATGACAACTGTGAGAAAGCCGGGATTTGTATGTGTTAATCAGTATCAATCAGTAATTACATTTTATTGATTGAAGTCTGTGCCATCTTGTTGGAAAGTTTCAGAATAGATTACGAAATAAAAAAGATGCGACCAATTACTGTTTAGTGTGAATAATCAGTAACTATATTTCCTTCAGTTGTATAATAATTAACTGCATTACGTAAATAAATAAGCCGCTGCGTGAATGTGATGTGAACCGGTTGGGCGACTCGTCCAAAACACGAAGTGAAGTCTTTATAGTGTAAATAGTAAAAATACGTTACTTCGTGGTGGTTCTTCGTGGACATTTAAATGAATCTACTAGCACAATTAATTTACCACTTCAGAGGTGGAGAAGCTCATAGCTTATATGAATAAAGGGAGTTCACTAATAGACAAACAGCTTACAACTTCTTCTAATCAACGTTCTGAAGCAATTACCATTTCCGTTCTCTTTTCTTAATCTCGTTTCTTGCTTACAAATATTTACTTCATGATAAGAAAGCTGGTTAACAGATTGAAACCACATTCCTTTACACAGTTTTATTTAGAATTAGTCTGACAGTCAAACAGTATATCAACGAGACACATAGTAATTTTTTTTTTATAATATTTTTTCAAAATTTTCATGAATCAGCAGTCTGATTTCAAGTTGTGGATGTAATCTTTTAGTGTAGACTCATTGAGAACGGTGAAAAAGAGGGGTGACAGCTGACGACACTTCATAGTTCAAACAGGGTAACACAATGAAGGTTCACACATTACGGAAATTGAGGGGAGAAATTGTTAAGACCACCAGAGTCAGCAAGGGAAGTCTCTCATGTAGTTGAGATGCAGCCTGAATTCGGGAGTAGAGCAGGAAAAGTAAAAAAAAAAAAAAGTATTTAATGCTAAGTAGTAAGCATGGGAGAGGTGTTGGCCCAAATCAGTATAATAGACTACTAGACAACAAGTGTTTATTAATGCAACTCTTCAGGCAATTGAGGATGTAGAACGACCAGTAGGGGTTCCATATATGTCAAAAAGGCAGTGACAGGGTTTGCAGGGATAGGTTTGTTGCTTGCATTATTTACAGTGAAGTTGATGAGACAGTTAAAGGGAAGTTGCTGTCAGGAATGTGAGGGTAAAGACGAGAATACCTCAAAGCTATTAATCAGACTGCTACTATAAAACTGTGTAATGAAATGTGTAACAAATAAAGCATTACAGTTTGGTAACTTATCGCAGGTGCAAGAAGCCCAAGTTGCCGGCCTCGCTAGTGTAGGGGCTAGAGCACTGGCCCCTCGTGCCGAAGGTCACCGTTTCGAGTCCGACCGAGGGCATGGGTGTTTAAGTGTTGTCTGTACGAATGTCGTGTCCGTATTGTGGTATCCATACTTAGAAACTACAATATACTGGAGAAACTGATTCACTGGAAGATTTATGATGATAACATTGAGCTGGCGGCATGACCCTTCTCCGGTCAAGTGAATAATTTGGCTGGACGATCTATTGTGCCGTGAGATGAGAGATCACCGTACGCTAATGGAAAAGTTTGGTCGCCGAAGCCAAAATTCGGAGAAGGTCCGACATTTCCGGGGTGAGGAAATTATGGCAGATCCAAGTGTGAATCACGCGACTGTGAACTCCCAATCAACGTGGATGTTACAAAATTATAACTAGCTTTTTGGTGTGTTCTGGGTCTACATGTCTTACCAGCCCACGGATTGGATTTCGACGGAACTGGAGGGTATTCCCATACGAGATCGGAAAAGAGGAACTATTTCCACAGGTCTTGCGGTGGTGACTTTCGAAGAGGGAAGTCACGCCATCGCCTGGTCATCGACAAGACTTATAACAGTACGGTTTGAGCCACCTCTGGCTTGCGGTACCTGTTGCTGTTGTCTGAAGGAAGCGTGTGTGTTACCATATGTGCAATTTTTCATGTTAGCTAAATTCAATCTTGACGTAGTGTTTAAATTTCACATAAATATGTCACTGTTGTTTATTTAGAATTAACGTCTTATGCCTCATATTGTAAGACTCGGTGTCAATTTTGTTTGAACCCTTGATTTATATATATTAGATTAATTGTAAAATGCACCGACGTCTGTAGGTCTTCAATGTTGAATTTGAATAAATCAATCAGATTATGACTTTATTGGTGATACAAGATAGCATATAACTTTGCCCCCTCTTCCTATTTGTAAAATCAAATGAATAAAAAATATTAAGGTTATAAGATCATCGAAATCATTAATATTAAAATTAATAAAATGTAATATAATAAATAATAACCCAGCAAACCCCCTCTATTTCCACAGAGAATGGAGGAAAATGGAATAAAAAACTTTTGTTAAACTAGCTTGAATATCGTGAGACGGTATGGAATCCATATTGTGGATATCAAACATAGGAGTTGTAGGAGGTGCAATAACGAATAACTAAATTTTTTGGTGGAGATTACTGTCAAGCATAGTCAGTAATTAATATGATAACGAAGCTAGGTTTGGAGTGATTGGATACGGATGATGATAGACACAGAGTTGGGAGCGTACTCGTATTTAGCATCGGTGCGGTGGATATTAGGAAAAGAATTAGGAGTATTAAGTGGGTCCGAAAGGCGACCATAGCCATGAAGTAGTTCTTGATTTCAGGCACAAATAAGTGTAATTTTCCATTTTTTTGTAAAGGAAGTCAGAAACTGATCTAAATTAACAGGAAAATAGTATTGTAAAAGTAGGAGCGTAGGAATAAAGCAACTTGAGCATAAGCTCCATTCCAATCGAGTAACTAATAATGACAGCCAAACGTTCTGTCATAAAATTTCGCATTTTATATCTTTGACTACACTATCTTCAAGAAATCTAATTGCTATGTTGATATAAGGACTTATATCAAGTTTACTAAAACATTTTTTTCTTCTATTCAATAATTTTCCTATTAATTACTTTTAATTTAATAACCTTTAATGACAGCATGATAAAGGGGCTTCAAACTTCCACCTCTACTACTGATGATATGTTTTGTGGTATATATACTGTCATGATGTTCATACGAAACAAATGCTGCCAACAAAGTGGAATTTAAAAGAAAATAAATACCAATAGCGCATCTAAAAAAAAAAAAAAAGAGTTAAAAGCAGTCTGCCCAGTGGCAAATTTGGTAATTTTTGATATAACATAAAGCGATTTTAAAAGCTTTCACATTCCTTCTGGGAGTAAGTACAAAACACGGTCCGTACGATGTCTGCAAGCAATATGTATGTGTGAGTTGCCAGTTTACATGGGCGACAAGCAAGCTATATAATAAATATCGCGTTACAGTGAAAGTAGATAGTGAATCAAACGGTAGTGCAGAATTTGAGAAAACGTATGAACGTTTGTAGAGCGGCATTCTGATAGAAGACTGTCGGGAAGTTGCGGTGATTTATAGGTTGTAAACGTGAAAGCTGTTTTCCCTCGGATCGCGGGCAACGCTGAACAACCGGGTCTACAAAACATTAAAGTCACTTTGGTCCAATGAATTTGAATGGGCAGGAAGGAACTATAAATAATTTTTTTAAGTGGTGGAAGGCAATCCGAAACACGTATTTAGAAAAAGAAAATTCCGCTAGATGTCTCATCCACCGAAACAATCACATGCCTGATTTTAGGGTATAAAATTTTTTTATTCTGCATTATGTCAGCCAATCGGAGAACCCAACCCTCATATATAATCGGCAGTTGTCTGGGAAATCTTCTCACCGAAAACCTGCAAAAGCTCTAAGGATCGGTATTAATTTTTGGGGTCACTAACAGCTGGATAGCGACAAGAAATATTGTTCCAGTACTTGCTGTAGGGCTCACCACAACCTCAAACCATTCGATCTTGGCTGGTTCGGCCACTCCCCTCCGACTGTAATTCCACCACCCAGTTATATTGCGTCATCAGGTCATCACCACTACGATGTGGCAGTATTTCGCTGTTGAGCAAACTCCTGTCCGTAACGACCCTTCAGTGAATGTTGAACAAATTTTCTCAGAGTTCAAATGTAGAATGATCTTTTAAACATTAATTTTGAAAGCAATATCATCATTAGTTTTGCTATCTTCATATTTACAACAAAATAAAGAGGAATTCATTTAAATAATTTACATTTAATTCCATTTCTACAGTAGCAAAATTAAGTCTGTCAATATGTTAACGCAAGTTCCCCAGGCGCGTCGTGCTAATGCGAAAACTACATCGCAAGTCTGTGAGTGCTGAGGAATGTATCTTAGTTATTAAATTATTAGTTTCTTCCTTTTGCTTATGACTTTACGCCTCGTCGACGTCGAGGAAATTAGAGGCGGGAAAAGATTAGGGATAAGTAGCGGGAGGGAGTTCGGCCATGGTCTTTTGCAGGAATCATCTCGGCAATCATCTAGAGTGATTTCTGGAAACCATAGTACACATCTAAATCTGGATGGCCGGGTTGGAATTCGTACCAGCGTCCTCCCGAATCAACTAAGCTCGGTTAGTTTTCAGTTAACATGTAATAACAGTCTATTACAAAGGGGAATTTTTATACCTTCACCGCAGCGTAGGCTGTAAGAACTTTTGTTCTTTTTCTCCGGAAAGCCCTATTTGCATAAAATTACTTACATGTTTCTAAAGTAGTACCGTTCAAAGAAGCTAACGGGATGTCCTGTCTGCATTCTGACTTTCCATGTTTTTGACGCATTTTCATTATTCTGGATACAAGTTACGGCTAGCTCTATACATTAGTATCAGGTTATTCCCGAATGAAGTTAATATGGGACCGTAGCGGTTCGGGTAAGCCTGACATGAGAACCAGTAGCTCGCCCTAGGACCACCCAACGTTACCGGCAGAAGATAAAAAGAATTTTGTGTATATCCATGGAATACGAATCCTTGTGATATGATAACACCATCAAATTTATGTATTTCCATGATTTTCATCGCAATTTGAGGAAATCCTCTTGTCTTCAGTTACTATGCAACTTTAACCATTCTGTTAAATATATTCATTCATTACAGAAGATACATTTGCTTTTAGATCTGGAAACCTGAGCGATGTCTATCATTCCACTGCAGACTCATTTTCCTGTCTGTGTTATCGACAGCGATGCAATTGAGTCACCCGTATTCGACCTGTCTTAGTATTTTGCAGCTGTAGTCCGACCACATCGTAATGTTAACTTGTTGTAAGGTTACTTACTGTAACACTTATTGTGCCTCTTTACGTATAATATCTTCAGTGCCATCGAGCGTGCAACACAGTACAGATAACACTTGCCGACATGCTCAAGTGTCCATAGACACTGGTCTGTGGCCAACCTCAGGTAAAGTAATACCTTGATAATGAACAGCAACTCTGCTGGGGACCGGAGCACAGCGTGAACTTAATGGTTACGACATTGGCAATCCTTAGTTAAACTGGCGTGTGATATCGTGCGGTTTGACAATATCCTCTGTGCATATGCAAATGAATTATGCACACTATGAATCGACAACCCACAAAAGTGGAAACGTCAAACAATGATGATAATGATTAATTGTGTTAGTTGTTTTTCTCATTCACTGTTATGTAGCCTTTGTAGGGTACGGCAGAAAGAATGACCGATTTTAAATTGCGCGCTATACTTTGACACGGCTTCCTAGACAGTTGCTGTTATTACCAGTGTGTAGTGCAGTTGAAAGCATTGCGAATCAGTATGGAGCGTTGGTAGAATGCACATCGTGCTTTTGTGATTGAAGCGTTTTTCAAATGTGGTGATAGTGTGATACGAAGGAAGCGTTCGTTTCGGCAACAGTTTAACATTGGTTGGAATGATAAAGTTCCGTCCCGGAAGACGATTAAAAGATGGGCCCAACAGTTTAGAGCAACAGCATCTGCAGCAAACAAGACGCCCCCTGATAGGCCACGTACGGTTTGCACCCCGGACAACATTGCACGAGTAATAGCTGCTTTAGAGCGTAGTCCAACGTGATCAGTCCTTAACATCTCAGACAGAAGTGTGCGACAGATGTTGCATCTGAATATGAAGTCCTATCCGAACAAGCTGCAAGTGGTGCAACAATTATCGCACAGAGATCAGCAGGCACGACTAGCTTTCTGTACACAGCTCCTGGAAATGATCAACACTTAACCCCGGACGAGGCCCATTTTCATCTATCGTAATATGTGAACAAGCAGAACTTTAGGTACAGGGCGCCTAGAAATCCCAACCAGATTCACGAAAAACCACTGCATAGTGAAAAAGTTACTGTGTGGTGTGGCGTTTCTGCGCAGGGTATTCTTGGTCCTAATTTTTTTAAATGATGCAGGTCATTTTGTCACTGTAACATCAGATCGATATGTTGTTATGTTGCAAGAGTTCATAATGCAGGAAATGTGCAGTAAAAATATCAATGTGCAGTCGTTGTAGTTCCAGCAGGATGGCGCAACAGCGCACACAATCAGAAGATCCATGACAGTCTTGCGCAAAATGTTTCCACTGCATCTTGTTTCTCGCTTTGGTGATGTCCACTGGCCGACTCGTTCGCCTGACTTATCGGCGTGTGATTATTATCTGTGGCGATTCCTGAAATCCAAAGTGTATGCGAACAGGCCAAGAACTATTCAGGAATTAAAACATAACATTCACGCCGAAATCGAGGCAATTACAGGCGACACCCTCCATAAGGTTATG
>JARYHS010010169.1:0-18000 GCA_031002005.1 Vandiemenella viatica
CTTCTGAACTTCTTGAAGATTTAAAGCAGTTGAAAAAATATGGCCCCTAGAAACTGAGGTTGAGATCGGATTTACATTTCCTGTTCTGGTGCCAGTCATGAGACACACACCACAGATTTTACGGCAGATCCCAAGCTTTGAAAACGTGAAAACCAAAGTTGTTCGGTAGTTTTCCGTGAAGCCATGAAAACAGATCTACAGATTTATATATCAGTTGCGGCAGATGAATAGTGTACTGCCTAACAGAAGAAGTCTACAAGCGTGTCGGCCACCACAACTCAGTTGAATGGTCTCGACTGCTCTTTCGCAACACAGATCGAATTCCACATAAGCACATATTTAATCATTACACGACACGATTTATAATATCGTGACAACATTTTAACGTGACAGTTGAATAAGGGTTAATTCTTTTAGAGACTTTTTCGACTCCTATGGATTTGATGAAAAATGATATGGGCTACAGTCGGAGCTTGCGTTTTTCCGCGTCTTGTGGATAGTAACGACAACGGTGTAGCAACCGGATCATCGCAATAGCTTACCGCCGTTCGCTGATGTCACGTTTATTGATTTTTTATTTTTGTTTGTCGGTGAGAGTTACCCAAAATTTAGGCTTTATTATGCTAAGCAACGTGCTATTTCGCCATTTTCTGTAATCAGTTTCAATATGCGTTGGCCGACTGTCATGAGAGTGCTGACCGTAATATGCGTTTTATTTTGACTACAAACAGTTTTAATCCTTTGAGAGCTCATGTATCATTAGTCAGGTAGTTGCATTAAACCTCGCAGAGTTTTAACAATAAGCTCAACATTGAACAGGCACATTAATCAGTGATATTGAAAACCAAATGCAAAGCTAGATAATTTGTTTTTGCTTCCAGGCACTGTAGATTATCAGTGAAATGCACAGATATTAAATTATTCTTTGCATTGTCTGTAATCTCGCTGGTCTATGTTGTCGTTGTACGTTGTATTGCGCATTGGCGTGCGAACGTGTAATAAAGAATTGCTGTTCGCAATAACGCGTCCTTTACAGTTATTTTAGTAGTCTACGCTTCTGTTCTACGCTATTAACTGCCGAAATATAAGTAATAATAACATTGGTTATGGGCCCAGTTACAGCGCAGAAGTGTTATAAACTGTGAAATTGATTGCGCAATCGTTAAGTTGTAGCGTCGATTCGAAAAATTGGTTAGGATTTTTAGTGTGAAGGTTACGATAGCAAAGTTGCGTGAATCAGTTCAAAATGTCTGATCACCGGTCTACAACTATAACCAATTGAATGGTATAAATTACGCATCATGGAGTTACCAAATGAAAATGGTAATGATGGAAAGTGATTTATGGACAGTTGTTGATCCAGGTGAAGAAGAACCGTCTGCCGACGCAGATACAAATGTAAAACGTAATTACGCATCAAGACAAAATAAAGCTTATGCAAAGATCGCACTTTCTGTGTGCGACGAACAGCAGATGCATATTCAGCACTTAACGAATGCTAAGGAAGCATGGAACGAGCTGGAACGGTTGTATGCACCGCGTGACTGCAAATTTCGTATTGTGCAACTCAGGCGAAAATTGTATTCGTTGAAACTGAGTGATTATAATTCAATGGAATTATACTTGGGACAGATAAACAGAACTGTTTCAGATCTTGCTAGTGTTGGCAACGCCATAGAAGATGCAGATTTAGCTATGACGATTTTGTGCGGACTTTCCGAGGAATGGGATTCTGTTGTAACAGCTTTGTGTAACCTACCAGAAAGCGAGTTTACATGTGCTACAGTGAAAAGACGTCTTCTTGCCGAAGATTCAAGACGACAAGAAAACGATAGCACGAAACAGTCTGCATTATTCGTGAAGAAAGTTAACACGAAAATTATGGACGTCAAATCTAATTGCAAAGATGTCAAATCTAGCAGCGGAGATAGGAAACACTGTAAGAAAGGAACACGAGAAGGCAAAAATGGCAAAGGCAAATGCTTAATCTGTAAAGAAATCGGTCATTTTGCAAATGTATGTCCAAATAAATCAAGCAGTAAACGCTCATTTAGTGCATGACAACATGTGCATCGGCTATATTGAATAGCGATGTTTGGGCCATAGACTCAGGTGCTACTCATCACATGTCTCCAGAGAAAAATTATTTTTCTTGGATTAGTAAAAATGTGACTACTGAAATGTTGTGACAGCAAATGGCACAACGACACCTACAATTGGAAAAGGTACTGTAAATGCAAAGATTATTGTTAACAATTCCGCAAATAGTGACATACAAATTAAAAACACTCTTTTGGTGCCAGGCATTAGCCATGGAATTTTGTCAGTTGAACAGTTAACTGAAAATAATAAGAAAGTTGTTTTTAATAAAAATGGATGTTGCGTTTAGGATGACAGTAGAAATTTACTGTTGAAAGCAGAGAATATGGGTCGCTTGTATGTGGTGAGAAGAGAACCTAATTTAAAGAAGAGTGTAGTAAGCTCATTACACTATGAAAATAGAAAGTTAAAAACATAGGATTTGTGGCATCAAAGACTAATGCACGTTAGCAAGAATCAGATTATAAAAATGGTTAAAACACAGTCTGTAAATGGTTTAAACTGTGAGTTGACAACTCCTACACCATGTAATGACTGTTTAGCAGGAAAAGCTACAAGATTGCCATTTGTGACTAGCGTTGCCAGGTGTCCCGATTTGCGCGGGACGTCCCAATTTTCGGGGTCTGGGGACGCGTCCCGATTTACCTCGATCGGGACGCCAAATGTCCCGATTTTTTGGCTAAATGATAAAAACAACCACTCGACAAAATGAAATCGCGTGTCCACGTCAGACGCATGTTATTCACGGCTTATGGTACAACTGATTCCACTGACCTGCACATTGTGCCAAAAACAGTTTAGCATATTTCATAGTGGCAAAATGATATAGGAAAACAGCAGAAATGTAATGAACACATGAAAAAAAAAAAGAAAAAAAAAATGAATACCAGTTTAAAAACATCGCTGAAAATATTTTTAACACCAATCAAATAGCATCCAAGAATCGAGTAGTGATAGCTGCTTTAGTCTCGAAGACATATCACTCGGTCAAGCACACCGTGTCATTTCGGTTGTGAATCAAAACTCGATCGTAGCGATTCCAAAAATGCTGAAAAATTGTTACTTGGAAGAACAAAGGCCAGTGGGATTCCACATAATGGTTTAGTTTCGGCATCTACTCAAGAAGCGATCGAAAATCTTCAAAATGATAGGTATAGTTTTATAGTGTTGTTACATACGCCTTCAATCACGGTAGTACAAATTTTTTTGTGCTGATGATAAGATTTACAGCCCAACTACAAATTCAAATACTTGAGATTTATGAAGATGCGAATGAAGTTGCATCAATAACACATAAAAATTTATAGATGCGGCTGAAGGAGCCCATTATTGATAGTAAGCATCTTACTAGTTACTATGCAGACAACGCAGATGTGAATTTTAGGTGCCACAGTTTAGTGTTTCCTGTTACTACACATGATAATGATCAAATTATATCAGTGGGAGTTCCTGCATATATTTTAAATAACAGTGTAAAATGTGCTCTGAGTATGAGTAAATTTTAACTGGAGAGTTTCATCCTGAAAGTGCATAGTCGTTTCTCATATTATGCCAAACGAGCTCAATCTTTCAAACACTTTTATGAAACACATGAATCTAAATATTTGCTTTCATGGCATCAATACCGGTTTCAAATGCAGCAACTGAAAGGAAATTTTCCAGGCTATTATAATTTGGTCTAAAAGTTGGAATAATCGCTGGAGTATATCAAAGCAGACATACTTATTAAAAACGGCTTTAATTTGTCTTGTGACGAATTTTTTATAATTGAGTTATATAAAAAAAAAGTTTTGGTAAAAGCAATGAAATCTAAGACTAAATACAATTTTAATAAAAAAAATAAAATAAATACTTAAAATTCAACTTGAAAATACATTATTTCCATAATATTTCGTTAGGGGGCGTGCATTAATTACGTGAGGAGTTTTTCCGAAATTCTGCACCCCCCCTTTTCTAGTGAGATTTGGTGAGATCTGGTAGGAACCCCCCTCCCCTTTTAAGATGACGTGTGATATTTTTACGGGACCCTCCCTGCTAATCGATCCCGTACTTTTTGATATTTTTTTAATAATTATTTGTTTTAGCTCTCCTCCTTCTGAGGGTGGTTAACCCCCCCCCCTCTGCAGGTAGGTTTCTGCGCTGATTCTTAGACCCCCCCCCTCTGAAGTCCAAATCCACTTCGTTTGTTGCCCCCTTTTTTATTTTTTTAAAGCGCTACTGTCCTTCACGAATTTTAAAAACTCGAGTGAGATTTCCGTCGACCCCCTCCCCCCTCTAATTTCACATCATGTAATTAATGGACGCCCCCTTACTAATCGTGATGAACAAGTCTGCCTAGTATTATATTATTTAGTAATAAGGTTTATAAGTTCCTATAACGAGATAGACAAATAAATACATGTTGAAATTACCCCTATCTTACATAAATAACGAAAATACCGTGAATTATATAAAAACCTATTTTTTGGGAGCTGTCCCGATTTCTAGCCCGAATCCCGATTTCTTTGATCCTCCGTCCCGATTTTTAACAATGTGGACCTGGCAACACTATTTGTGACACATCCATCAAACAATTTGAAAAGTGATGGAATAATTTTGAATCTTGTTCATGCAGATCTCATGGGACCAATAGATGTGAAAAGCTTTGGTGGCAACAGATATGTTCTTAGCATAGTGGATGATGTTAGCAGATATGCATTCATCAGACTTCTTAAAACAAAAGGAAGTGTACTGGCCGAGTTTAAAGCATGGAAGATCCAGGTTGAAAAACAAACTGGCAAATCTTTAAAGCGAGTTCGAACAGATAATGGACTTGAATTTTGTTCAAAGAATTGGGATATCTTCTGTGAGAGTAATGGCATTGTACATGAAAAGACAATGATTTACACACCACAGCAAAATGGAATCGCAGAGAGATTCAACAGAACTCTGATGGATTTAGTGAGAAGTGAAATCAGCAGTAGTAGGTTACCTAAGGCAGCTTGGGCAGAATTGATATATACTGCAGCATATATCAGGAACAGAGTCACAAACAGTCATAACGAAGTCTAAAACTCCCTATGAATTATGGGTTTGAAGGAAGCCAAGTGTCCGCTCACCTTCGGGCAATAGGATGTGAAGTGTTTGCGCATATTCCTAAACAGAAAACGCCACTCAAAACTCTCAGCAAGGGCCAAGAAAGGAATTTTGGTTGGATACGCAATATATGGACGTGGTTATAGGATTTGGATGCCAGATACTCAACAAGTTGTGGAGTCACGTGACTGTGTATTCAAAGAGAGTACAAATGATGGAGCAGTACACATTAGTAAACCTGAAAATTCTAGCTTCAAACAATTTGATAGAGAAGAAACTATCACTTTTGACTGCAGTGATGGAATTTCAGGCAGTAATCCTGAAGAAAATGTGATGATCAATTCTGAAGAAATCTGTCAAGTGAAGAAGAAGACTTCAAAGGATTTTCAGACACAGAAAGTGAAGAAGAAGAAACTTCAGACAAAAGTGAACAGAGTGAAGGACACTCAACTGTTCAAATAAGAAGAGAGGACAACCCAAACGGAAATCTACAAAACATAATCAAACCTGCAAAAGCAACACAGTATGATACTTCGAGAAAGGTGCTCTATAAAATCAAAGAAAGATGATTACATAGAACCCCAATCTCATATGGTTCATACTAATATTATAGTAGAACCATCTTCATTCAACGAGGCTATCAATTCTGCCTTGAAGCAGTGCAATGGGTTTGGAGCAATGAATGAAGAGATAGAATCATTGAAGAAGCACAACACCTGGTCAATTGGTTGTAAAACCTCCAAATGCAAATGTTATTAAATGCAAATGGGTGTTTAAACGAAGACAGTAGGTGAAACAGAACGTTTTCAAAGCACACGCTGGTGTAAAGGGTTTCTCTCAAAAGAAAGGAGTACATTATGAAGAAGTGTATTCGCCTGTATCAGGCTCGATACTCTAAGGTTACTTGTAGCTATTGTGTTGAGGAAAAAGTGGTTCATGGACCAGTATGGTGTAAATCTGCTTATCTTCACAGTGATTTAAAGGAAGCTTTGTATATGGAACAACCTGAAGGGTTTATACAAAGAGGTAAAAAAAACTGGTTTGTAAGTTGAACAAATCGATATACGGTTTGAAACAAAGTGGAAGGTGCTGGAATAAACATCTCAACAAAACATTAGAAAGTCTTTGATTCGTTGTAATAAAGTGGATCAGTGTGTATATCTGTTGAAGAAAGGAAAAGGAAAGGCCATATTAGCTGTTTATGTGGACGATATACTTGTATTAACAGAAAACGAATCAATGAGAAGTAGTGTTAAAGAACTTCTGGAGAGATGCTTTGATATTAAGTACCTAGGAACGATTTCACATCTACTGGGAGTAAAATTCAATAAGAAAGAGGATGGTAGCATCACCCTCTCACAAGAAGGATATGTCAACAAACTGTTGAATGAATTTGGACTGCAAGACGCCAAAGGAATTAAAACCCCAATGGAGCAGAGGCCAGAGTTTCTCGATGAGTGTAATGAAGATGACCTCAAGAACCTTCCTTACAGTGAACTCATTGGTGGTCTGTTATATTTATCGCAGAGAACTAGACCTGACATTGCCTTTTCAGTAGGCAAGTTGGCTCAGTATTGTTCGCAGTTCAACAAGTGTCATTGGAATGTAGCTAAAAGAATACTTAGGTATTTAAAAGAGACACAAGACTATGGGATTACATATCGCCCAACTAATGAAAGTCTTGTAGCGTATGCTGATGCAGATTGGTCTAGTTGTACAAAAACTCGCAAGAGCATAAGTGGATATGTGCTTATACTTGCAGGTGCTCCAATCATCTGGAAAAGTTCAAAACAAACTGTGATTGCACTTAGCACAATGGAGGCAGAATATGTGGCCTTGGCTGCTTGTGCAAGAGAAGTCTTTTGGGTAAAGGAACTATTAATGTCCTTGGAGTTCCAAGAAATAAGTAACAGTGCAATCACAATGTGGTGTGATAGTCAGGCAGCTATTGCACATGCTAGAAATTATGTTGACAAGTCCAGGACAAAGCACATGCAATCAGGCATCACTTTGTAAGAGAAAAGTGATGGATGGGACAGTGGAACTTCGATATGTCCCAAGTGAACAAAATGTTGCGGATATTTTCACGAAGGTGCTGTGTCACAGACTGCATGAGTCGCATCGCAGTCAGCTGGTGGAGCAGGTCCAGGTGGCATAATCTCCAAAGTGCGGAATGATTATCCACAAGTCAATGATCTTCCGAGGGGGGGATTGTTAGAGATTATCAGTGAAATGCACAGACGTTAAATTATTGTTATTCTTTGCATTATCTGTAATCTTGCTGGTCTATGTTGTTGTCCGTTGTATTGCGCATTGGCGTGCGAACGTGTAATAAAGAATTGCTGTTCGCAATAACGCGTTCTTTACAGTTTATTTTAGTACACTACTGTTCTACGCTATTAACTGCCGAAATTTAAGTAATAATAACAATATTAATGAAATATTCCACTTACTTTTTCGAGATTCGCGTTGCTTTTTTCGATTTATTACTATCTTAGCAAGATTAACGACGGAGTGGTGTGAAAACCGTCACAAGTGATACTTCACTTGTATACAGCCCTAATGAAGGCCCCAGGTTGGGCGCCGAAACGTCGGTAGTAATACATTGGAAAAAGTAGCGCGAATCCCGAATAGGTAAGTGGAATATTTCATTCACTGGATACTTAATGTTTACCAGAGAATTGGAAAAGTGCGATAGTAGTACCAGTCCATAAAGGAAGGGTGATAAACAGGGTTGAAAACTATAGGCCAATCAGCTTGACATCAGTGATAAGTAAATAAATGGGGAGATTAATATGCAACCATATTAGAAGTGTCTCTGAGGAAGTAAGTGGTTTTCAAGTGGCAACATGGCTTTAGACAAGGATATTCATGCGAATCTAAGTTAGTAGGTTATATGCAATATATTTCTGATAAAATGGACACGGGAGGACAAGTTGACAGTGCAGGACTAGACCTTTCAAAGGCCTTTGACAGAGTTAGCCATAAAATGGTGCTAAAGAAGGTAAAAATTGTTGGAGTTGATAAAAAGGTGTTTTTGTGGGTAGAATAATTCTTAAAAGATAGAAAGCGAAACGTTAGGAAATGCAGTATCAAAGAACTAGGAGTGAACATGGGAGTTCCACAGGGTAGTGTATGGGGGAGCATTGTTATTCGCTATTCTAATTAATGATTTTTGTTAACGGTTTACGATCAGAAGTTAGATTGCAGATGGCATAATGTTATATAAAAGGATTAAAACTATAGAAGACTGTAAACAGCTGCAGGGTGATCTAGATAGGATAACTAGCTGGGTGGGTAAACATGGAATGAAGATAAATACAAAGAAGAGCCAGCTTATTAGGTACACAGATAAAAAGCTAAAGGTTGATTATGATTATAAAGTGGGAAAGGAGCTACTTATTGAAGACTCGAAATTTAAATACCTTGGCATAACATTTGATAGCCACTGCTGGAATATGGTGGTGTAGTTTGGGATCCACATTTTTGGTATCAAATACAGGAGTTGGAGCGGGTGCAGAGGAGTGTTACCATATTTGTCTTTGGAAATTACCGGAGAACACAATCGGTAACTAATATGATAAATGAGCTGGAGTGGGATTCATTGGAGAATAGAAGGATGGTGAAGAGAATCATGGGAGTGTACGAAGGCTATACTGGTGATGAAGCATGGAAAGATATTGGTGGGAAAATTAAGAGAGGTGTTTGGAAGGGTAAAGTTGACCATGACCACAAGCTGGCTGGCACTTGATTTCAGGAATAAGGGTGTGGGAAAATTTTCTTTCGTAGGAAAGTGTGTGAGGGACTGGAATAATTTGCCAGGAGAAGTAATTAATAATTTACCGGAAACACTGAAGGAATTTAAAGTAAAAATTAGTACAAGGCAAAAGTAGGTTGGAAGAGGAAATGAGAAAATGGGGTGTGTTAGGAGCGGGCGATATATCGCAATTTTTATCAGTTATATAAATTATATTATATATTTGTCCCGCACCTCTTTCTCTTTAGACATTTCTAACGACACACACGACTAATGGCACGAAACGCACTCGCTGCCTGTTCTAAGCCGACTGACCCGAAATTGTCTCAAGCGTTGCAATTGCGCTAAGTACGTCTCAATTTGTTCCCTGTCTGCAGGAACAATCGGGCTCTGGTAATCTCTCGATATCTGGAGCTACAGACCCAATTTGCCTACTAACGTGGCAATCCGCAGGGTCCCTGCCGGATTGCCCTGCAGATTGGGACCAAAATTAGGTCGTCTATAACCGCTTTGAGTCTTTGGTCTGCTCCGCCTGATTTATTTGGATTGATAATATACGTTCTCCCGCTGCTGTACAATGAAATGCCCATCATATTGCCGCTGACTCCTATTTATATATTTTCTCCATTTTCTCGATAGGGTTCAACCCAAATGACTAATCTACAGTCGACGGTTCTTCCACGTAAGTCCAAAGTTGCTACAATTTACCTCAACGATATCTCCCAATATTGCGCTAAATACTCTAAAAATTATTCAAAAATACTCAAATAAAATCGTAAAAATAAGTTCAAATAACTTTACAGTGCATTAAGTTGGCGACCCTTGGTGCTATTCTCATTAAATTGTCATCTACGTACTTACCCAACGATATTATAACTCGGAGTAAAAGAACTGATGATTTTATTGTCTCGGTTGTTTTGGACAACTTGATTTATTTGGAAAGAGTGAGGATCTTTAGTTAGATAAAAAATTCCGTGAAGATAATGAAGCTCCAAGTCAGAATAGTTTTCTTATGCAACCTTAGCAGACAGAGTTGTTCGTCGTATACAATGCTTATGCATGATACAGAGGTTACCTTGTTCGGATCGAACTGTATTCAGTGTCGTAAAACCCGAGATGGCCAGTTCAGTAATTATCAGTGACAAAGCCTTACCGAGCGTGGTAGTGTAACGGATAGCGTTCTGGCCTCGCATTCGGGAGGACGGCGGTTCGAATCCCTGTCCGGGCATCCAGATTTGGGTTTTCCATGGTTTCCCCAAATCACTCCAGGCGAATGCCGGGATGCTTCCTTCAAAAAAGGCCATGGCCGAATTCATGCCATTCCTTGTCCTCAGTCCCATCCCTCCTCTGATGACCTCGATGTCGACGAGGCCTAAAGCCATAAGTAAAAAAACACACACACACACACAATGTAGTCAGCGCGATTGCGTTCACCACGGTATGGCTTCCGACCGCCCGTGATTTTGCGGGCCGTGCCAGCCTAGGCCTAATTGTACGGATTAGCAAATAGCCAGCGCGCGATTCGTGTGACAGGCTGCCTATTGTCGGTTCACCTATCTTGCCACGTGAAGAAAAAAGCGCTTCTGTTACTGCAAAAATGTCGATATGACATTATAAAACAAACCATAAGGATTATTTTTTTAAAAAAAAATGCTGCTTTTTCTGCTAAAATATGGACATAACATTATAAAACTGACAATCAAGCTTATAAATGTCGCCTGCACCACTGTCTGACTTCATAGATTCTTTAATTTCATTACGTAACTTCCTATATGTTCAAATTAAGTTGTCCCTTTTTCTCTTTAATTGGGATGCAACCATCCTTTAATTTACTTTCAATTCTACTACTCGCATCGTGCACATCTTTTCTATTTTTATGCTTTGAGGTATTGGTGTTCCACATAACTGGTTCGTTTTAGTATGCGCTTAAAAAATGAAAATGACGTCATTCAACCCCTTCAAATTAACTACGCATAGGTCGACATCATGAGAGTACGGTCGGAAATGAAATGACGTGCACGTTCGCCCGCACAAAGACTGTAGAGCAAGATAAAAAAAGGGTGTGCACCTCCGCTGCAAACACTGTGTGTTCCACTACTCTGCTGGCAACCCCGCGCCACTACACGCGAGTTTGAAGTAATAGTGACTAGTGACGGATCGAGGCGCGCCACCACAGGCCAGCAAGGGCTACCACGGACGGTTCTATTCCAGCAGACTCGTCCAAAAACACTACAATTTGCAATTCTGTAGTCTGAGGTGTTGGTGGTTTCTGGTCAATGGGAACCGACACAATGGTTTCGTGCAAATAGTCCAGCCCTCAACAGATAGCTTCGAACAGTCGATGCAGACATGTCCACTAAGGTTGTGAACCATCCGGTTTTCAACCGTAATCCTGCTTTTGCGCGATTTTTCCGTATTCGGTTCACTACTTGCGATTGGACTCAAAATGTTCGGTTTATTGAGAAATTTAAAAAATTACGAAGCAACAATTTTCTTTCTACACTGAAGCGCCAAAGAAACTGGTATAGGCATGCATACACAAACCCGGAGATATGTAAACACTCAGAGTACTGCGCTGCGGTCGGCAACGCCTATATAAGACAATAGGTGTCTGGAGCAGGCGTTACATCGGTTACTGCTGCTACAATGACAGGTTATCACGATTTAAGTGAGTTTCAACGCGGTGTTATAGTAGGCGCACGAAAGATGGAACACAGCATCTCCGAGGCAGCGATGAGGTGGGGATTTTCCCGTACGACCATTTCATGAGTGCACCGTGAATATCGGAAATCCTGTAACACATCAAAACTCCGACATCGCTGCTGCCGGAAAAAGATCCTACAAGAATGGGTATTAAAACAATTCCCCACTAATGTAACCTTCGTGATGGCCATTAATAAACCACAAGGTCAAACGCTTCAAAGCGCAGGACTAAATTCACCAGAACCTGTTTTTCAGAACGACACCTGTACGTGCTTTTTCACTCGTTTCTATATTCAATTAATATTTATATTTGTGTTAAATACACATACAGTTGAATAGTAAACGATAGCGTTATAACTGCTAATATTGTTTTCAAAAAAGTTATCTAAAGCAAAGAAGTTTGAAACAAATTACATCTTCCAATATCCATTTTTAAATATCTACTTTTTAAATGTTTTACAGTTGTACATGTAGTATTTAATGATAACGACTTTTTAAAATAAGACTGATATTTATTAGTAATCTTCAAAATAAAATACCTTTCATTAATAAACATTTTTCATTTACTTATTTCAATAATTATACTTGTATTTACTTATTTCTACATTATTATACCAGCTGTTGCCCATGTATGTAAAGACTTTTTATTGTCAGCTACCGACATGTAACCACCATAGTGCACGATGGGGGAATCAAAGCTATTTTTATATACTAGACTAATCGTGCGAAAATTTCGCGAATAAAATAGGTTGAGTAGTGAGGTTGAATGCTTGTAAAATAATGAAAAGTAGAACAACATTTTTGTGGCAAATATTTATTTGTTTAATGTTATAGGTATGCATCAAAATACTTACAAACATATTAGGAAACAACTAGGAAAATTTTTTAAAATGTACGACAAACTGTCACTGACCTTAACAGAATACAACCAACCTGAACAAAATCAACACAGCATATCAACATCTCTGCCATATATGTTGCTGTGCGAATAAAATGTTTACATTGGAATTCTATAACAAAACAAAAATGTTTTAGAAACAGAAAAAAAAATATCCGAAAAGCTACTTATTGTATAAAAAAAACCTTGACATCTCTGTGATATCTGCTGCTGTAATCTAAGGACTTGGCTCTGAACCGTCTCATACGCGCGACCCCTTTAAGCATCAAACTGCGAAAAATTATTTCTTAATTTATGATTTTACCTAAATAGAGACCTTAATCTTTAAAACGAAATATCATTTATCGATTTCGGTTATCTATCGAATGAGATAAATAGGTCGTAATAATAATAATAATAATAAAAAAACGTTGTAGAAATAATAATGATACTTTTGCCCTTTAACGGTCCAATTCCCAAAAAAAACATTTTATAAAATATGGTGTAACGAAAGTGGCCACCTTGGTCTTCAAAATGATACCTCATTATCGATTTCTGTTAGACATCAAGCGAGGTAAATAAAAATAAAAAGTTTTAAAAATGATGATTTTTGTGCCCCTTAAGTGTTGAATTTGGAAAAAGTTCTTTCTTAAAATATAACGTGGCCAAAACGGATACATCAATACTCGTATTTAAAACTACCTCATTTATCGATTTCGGTTAGGTATCAAAGGAAATAAATGGCTCGTGACAGAAAAATGCGTTGTAGAAATATTAATACTTTTGCCCTTTTAGGGTCGAATTAAGAAAAAATCCTTTCTTAAAATATTGTGTAACGGGGGGGGGGGGGGTAAGGGTTTGGGAGAGACAATACTAGTCTTTTCCAACCAAATGTCAACCTCTCCTTCACGTGGTGCACCCTGTTGGCACGGACGAGGCTCTGGCGACTGAAAGATTCCCGGTATAAGGAGTCACCCACTGCTTGCCAACGGCCTCCGAAAGGAGCGCGGAAGAGCGAGGAGTGGTTCAGGGCACCCTCTTGCCCTTGGGGTTGGAAGCGGCCCCTAAAGGCGGATGAATCAGAAATGATCAACGGCATGGGGATGCAGAAGGCAACGGGAAACCACTGCATTAAAGACCCAAAGGGTATCCCGAGGACATGTAATCCTCTCAAATTACATATATCATGATGGCTTCTTCCTGGGTAAAATATTCCAGAGGTAAAATAGTCCCCTAATCTGATCTCCGGGTGGGGACTGCTCAGGGAGGAGTCATCAGAATGGATAGAAACATTCTACGAGTCGGAGCATGGAATGTTAGAAGTCTGAATAGGGCAGGTAGGTTAGAAAACTTAAAAAGGGAGATAGAACAACTTAAGCTAGATATTGTTGGGATTAGTGAGATTAAATGGAAGGATGCACAGGATTTCTGGTCTGGGGAACACAGGATAATTAGCACACAAGGTGTCAGTGGAGTCACTGGTGTAGGATTTGTAATGAACAAGAAAGTAGGGAAACGGGTGAGTTATTATGAACAGTTTAGTGACAGGATTATTTTGATGAGGTTAGAAACTAAGCCAGTCCCAACCACATTGGTACAAGTATATATGCCAACGTCACAGGAAGATGACGAAGAAATAGAAAAAATATAAGATATAAAATATATAAATTGAAGAATTAATCCAATATGTGAAAGGGGAGGAAAATCTAATAATCATGGGTGATTGGAATGCAATAGTGGGAGAAGGAAAAGAGGGGAATACTGTAGGAAGTTTTGGTCTAGGAGAAAGAAATGAGCGAGGAAGCAGGTTGCTAGAATTTTGTGAAAGATATAAGCTAGTAGTGGCGAACACACTGTTTAAGAACCATGCAAGAAGAACATACACCTGGAAACGTCCTGGGCATACAGGCAGATATCATGGTCAAACAGTGATTCAGGAATCAAATTCTAGACTGTAAAGCGTACCCAGGAGCAGACATAGACTCGGACCATAATTTGATAGTAATGAAGTGCAGGCTGAAATTCAAGCGAATAAGGAAGCAGCATAAGCAGAACAGACTGGCAGTGAATAAGCTGAAACAATCTAGCACAAGAGAAAAATTTGCAGAAATGGCAGACTTACGTCTAAGAAGTAACTGTGAAAGGAGCTCAACCGAGGACGAATGGAATACATTAAAGATCGAAATAATGAAAGCTGGCAAAGAAACATTAGGCTTTAGGGAACAAGCTGCCCGAATACCTTGGATCAAAGAAGAAATTTTGGAGCTGATGGATCAGAGGAGAAGGTACAAAATGACAAAGTTCGAATGTGTGTTTGGATGTACTTCTGGAATCAATCACGCCTTAATATCTCAACATATTTAAATGAAATTTGGCATGAAGTCAGTTAATTGTGTGCGAAGTGACATAGGATAGATATTATCCCGCAAAAACGCATAGTTCTTTTAGAAATTGCCATTAATATAAATTCGCAAACAACAAAGTTTCCTACTTCGTAGACAGCCGTGCCACGTTTACTCTTTGCATTTTACATAAATCGCAAACACTTCTTTTCAGAAATAAAAGCAAAAATCTTCTTACATATGCAAGTTTGCGTTTAGTTTAAAAGCCATAAAACCGACGCACTTGACAAATAATAGTTTGGAAGCAGGAAATATAATCTGTACTTAACATTAAATTTTAAAAAAAAGGGTAGGCACTGGTGTTAATTTAGCAAAGAGATTATTTCATTTGCGTACATAAAATAGTATGACATCTCAAATATTACACCATAATTTCGATCGTAATATACTAAATGTGAAAAATCAGAGCTTGGAAAGAATCAACGTAAAATGCTATGATTATACCAGCACGAAAGTCGATTTACTAAAAGTGCAAAATACCGGATGCTCGAAATGTCGTATTTATAAAAATGTTACGGATTCCATTCTATCTCGGTTTAATTTATTTCCTGTGTGTCTTCTTTTTTGCTACTATACAGTCTCTGTAATATTACAAATTATTAACTAACCCTTTTTTGTTCAAATTTTTTGTATAAATCAGCACAAATAGTAGACTATTATTCACGAAACAGTGCTTTTTACTTACTGTTCAATTTCTACAAATATCTCATAAATCCTTCACGTAAAACGAATGTATTCAATGGCCTAACTTATTGTTTCATGAAGCAATATTGGAAGTCGTTTACAACGCGATACACTTCATTTACACGGAACTTATGAAAGCTTCTTATTTATTACTAATAATAACTAAATGACTTCTGCATTATGCTGTAACAAAAACATTCTGGTCCAGGCAGCATTTCAACTTATCTCTGCTAATATTGCCGCTATAAAATCAAACGATACGAACACACCTCAATACATTAAATGCATTGGAACTGCATTTCGAGTAGTTACAGAATTTTCTATATCAAGATTCCTAAATAGTGTAGCATAAATAACCATCACATTTAATTTCTTTATACACCTTACTAAATCACGAACTGTAACAGTCACTTTATTGCGATGTAGACTTGACCAGGAATATTAATGAAAGTTGTCTTAGAGTTGTAGAGAATTATGGACTTTCCAGTTGTACACTGTAAGTTACAAGCATTTTAGTATAAATTTTTTAATTACGTTACTGCAATAATGAATTTAGTTTCAGATGTATTCAGTATTTATTTTCCTGCGATCTGAAAGAATAATTCACGTTACTAATGTATTAATGCACGAGTGATAGAAGCTTTGATTTTCTAGCGGTATTATTAGCGGAGTTTGTTACTTGGTTGAAATGCAGCATGGGCCAAACTGAGAACTGAAACATTATTAGTTATTTAAGCTTCTTTTACGAGCACCATTTTAGTTACGCCATGTATCGCTTTATAATGATATTGTATCAAAAGATCTATAATAAGCTTGGATGATTTAGCAGAACACACGGCATTGCTTTCAATTTAAAACATTACAGTTCCCATTAACAATTACATTTTCAATGACAATTAATAAATTGCATGGTCAAACATTGAAATTGGTGGGAATACACTTGGATACTCACTGCTTTTCCTTTGGTCAACTATATGTTGCCTGCTCGCGGGTATCGAGCGTAAAAAATTTACATGTTTTTTTCAGAAAATAACAAGTCATACAATATTGTATATACCGATGTATTAAACTGAAAATACTCCTTTTAAAAGTTCGATGAAGTTGTTTGGAACAAATAAATTTTTGTAATTTTTTGCAATATTTATTATTACTATTACCAAAAAAATAGCTCTAAAATAAATTGTATGATCGTATTGACCTGGTGGCAAGGTTTCATTACGTCTACGCAATCAGCCCCTATCGTAGCCGCTTAACATAACGCAGTAATCCTACTGGGCGTAGAGGACCTACAGTTCAACGTGGAGTCATAACCACGTGAGCATTCTGGCGTACTTCACATTACACAACAACCTGTGCCAGAGGTGAAGCTGACCTATGAAACTCCTCTCCGAGTCTGGGATTCAAGCTGGGGACCTTTTCATGTCTAGATGGACGCCCTACCCAATGAGCGACCAGAACTCTCAAAAAAAAAAATCTTATATTATAACACTCTTCCATGTGGACGAAGTCGCGGGTAACTGCTAGTAATCCTCTTATATAAAACGCTAACGTGGAGACTGGATGCGTCGTCTATAGCTGCTACACCTATTGGCTAGAAAACGGTCACGTGCCAGCTTTCACTCGCCAATCAACAGCCACCATATTACATTGCTTCGATCATCTTGCTTTTCGTTTATTTACAGCTAGACGCAGAAATTCATGTAAGGAGAAGGGGATTCAATATTTTATCTGTATCAGTTATAAGGAATAGGTAAAACCACAACCTAAGAATTTTTTGGGCAGACGGTAAGATTCAATGAAGTTTATTAAAAACTAGGAGAAACATACGTAATGCGAAATGTATTAGTCAAATAAGATACAGTTATCCGTTGTCGAAATTATAAAAATGCATTTATTTAAATAAAATCCTAACCAATTACTCTGATGATCTAACCAGAATAAGGTACTCATATCACGAAAAATATAATTAAAAATGATTTCAAATTATAATCATGGAGGAAGAAAATATATGGAGGAGAAGTGACGTTAAATTGGTGAAGCAGGCTCGCGCATGCGCAGTGGCGGCAGCGGCGATATTGCGCTTCCAAACAATTGCGATGTTCCCAGTATATCACGAAAACTAAGCAAGATATCGAAAAATTTTATTCTTTATTTTCGATTTGTCTCGTCGTGTTACATAAGAATAGATCATTAAATTTGACTTTTGCGAAATTTTTCTTCTCCATTTCAATTCAAGACACCTCACTTTTGATACAGTATATATCTAGAACTAGGTGAGATATCGAAAATTTTTATTCTTTATTTTTCATTTGTCTCGTCTTTTTAAATAAGAATCCATCATCAAATTTGACTTTGACCAATTTTTTCTTCTGAATTTCAACCAAAACCATTTCACATTTGGG